>VMDR010003145.1:0-76739 GCA_007922815.1 Macrotus californicus
TATTTTCTGTAAAAAAGTATTATCAGGTTTAAAAAGTTAGATGTCTGCAAAAAAATACATTACAAAAAGGACTTTTCTTTGGGGCACAAGTTTCCTCTGAAAGTTGGAGAAAACTGTATGAATTCATATTTAGCTTAATAGATACACACATGGAATGAGAGAGAAACAATTTTATGTATGTGCACATACATGCGAGAGTATACATACATATATCACCTAGCTCTGTCCACTGAGAGTGCCTAGGAACAATGACACCCCTGGCAATGAACACAATGAGCCCCATATTTCAGTTTCTATGTGCCACTATCCAATAAAAGGAACCAGGGCTCCTTGGAGAAATGGCTGATTCTAGGGTTAGGGCAGGGAAAATATAAGATGAGCTTGGAGCATCTTAAAGTACCAATAAGTTAGGAAATGTTTAAAAAGAAAAAAAGAATGGGGCAAGTGAAAGAGGCACAGGAGCCAACCCAAAAGAGCTCCCAATGGTCAAAGCTGGAAAAATTTGAGCAAAAAAAACAGTAACACAGAATCTGATTACAACTCAAAGTACAAAACAGATACATATTGATATAAATGGTTGAATAAAGAAATAAATGGGAGAAGAGCTAAATCTTCCTTATAAAATTCCAAATAACATATGTAGATACTCTTCCCTCCAGAAAGTGGAACTTAGGTCTTCCACTTATTTTGAGGGTGGGCTGGACTTAAATGACTCACTTCCACAGAATAAGTACAGAAAAGGAAAACAGACTCCCGGTCAAGATGGAGGCATAGGTAAGCATGCCTCCACACAACTATAGCAAAAAATAAAAGTAGACTATAAAACAATTATTACCCAGAATTGTTAGAAAATTGAGCTGTGTGGAAGTCTGACAACCAAGGATCTAAAGAACCCCGTTCATCCAGACTGTAGGAGGGGCAGAAGCACAGAGAGGCAGAGGGGAGTAGAAACTCAGAGTAGCATAGGAAAGCACAGAGACAGGAACAGGTGGTCCCACATCAATGTGTGGTAGATAAAAAAAGGGAGGGATACCTCAGGAGCAAGGGATCCCAGCCCCAGTCCAGACCACCCAACCCAGGGTTCCAGTGCCAGGAAGATAAGTCCCCATAACTTCTGGCTATGAAAACCAGTGGGGATTAGGTCAGCGGAAGAAACTGAGAGATTCTCAAGAGATTCCTCTTAAAGGGCCTGCAATGGTATTAGGACTCAATGCAGACTCACCCCCTCTGGGATTCAGCACCAGGGCAACAGCTAGAAGGGCACCAGTGGCATATGGGGAGAAAGTGAAGTGTGAGTGCCAGGAGACGGCTTCCTCTTGGAAAAACTCCAGAGGCCAGGCAGCGGCACTGTCTCCCCTGAGAGCTCCCCCCGCCCGGAGAACAACAGAGTGGCGACATGAGTTGCACCAGCCCAGTGATTACCTGAGGCTCCACCCCATACACCTTAACAGGTGCATCTTTCTACAATAGGCCACTCTACTAAGACAGGGAGTCAAAGCAGCTCTACCTAATACACAGAAACAAACACAGGGAGGCTGTCAAAATGAGACAAAGAAATATGGCCCGAATGAAAGAACAGAACAAAACTCCAGAAAAAGAACTAAATGAAATGGAGGTAAGCAACCTATCAGATGCAGAGTTCAAAACACTAGTTATCAGGATACTCCAGGAACTCATTGGGTACTTCAAGGGAATAAAAAAGACCCAGGCAGAAAAACGGAGGTGGCAGTGAGTGAAATAAAGAAAAATCTACGGGGAACCACAGTGGAGAAGATAACGACGAGAATCAAATCAAAGATTTGTAACACAAGGAAGGAAGAAGCATTCAATCAGAACAGCAAAAAGAAAAAACGAATTCAAGCAAACAAGGATAGGCTTAGGAACCTCTGGGACATCTTTAAGCATACTAACATCTGAATCATAAGGGTGCCAGAGAAGAAGAGGACGAGCAAGAAATTGATAACTTATTTTTTTAAAAAGACAGAAAACTTCCCTAATTTGGTGAAAGAAATAGACATACAAGTCCAGGAAGCACAGAGAATCCCAAACAAGATGGACCCAAAGAGGACTACACCAAGACACATCATAATTAAAATGCCAAAGGTTTAGAGATAAAGAGAAAATCTTAAAAACAGCAAGAGAAAAATCTTAAAAACAGCAAAAGAAAAGCAGACAATCACCTATAAAGGAGTTCTCATAAGACTGTCAGCTGATTTCTCAAAAGGAACTTTGCAGGCTAGAAAGAACTATCAAGAAGTATTCAAAGTGATGAAAGCAAGGACTTACAACCTAGATTACTCGATCCAGCAAAGCTATCATTTAGAATTGAAGGGCAGTTAAAGTGCTTCCCAGACAAGATAAAACTAAAAAAGTTCATCATCACCAAGCCATTATTATATGAAATGCTAAAGGGAATTATATAAGAAAAAGATCAAAACAATGAACATTAAAATGGCAATAAATTCACAACTACCAATAATTGAATCCAAATAACAAAGCATACAAGCAGAACAGAAACAGAATCATAGATATAGAGATTATTTGGAAGGATATCAGCAGGGAGGGGGAAGGGGGAAAATGGGGGGAAAGTTACAGGGATTAAGAAGCACAAATTGGTATGTACAAAATAAGACAGGTGGATGTTAAGAATAGTATAGGTAATGGAGTACCCAAAGAACTTATATGCATGATCCATGGACATGAACTAAGGGGGGTATTACTGGAAAGAATGGGGGTACCAGGTAGACGGGGGCAAAGGGGAAAAATTGGGACAACTATAATAGCATAATCAATAACATATATTTTTCAAAAAAGAAAAGGAAAAATAGTAACATTACTACTTAACCTGGCAAACACTACCTTAGCCAAGTGATTGTGGTTAATATCATCAGTGATATGTGGACATCACATATTCCAATATGAAAAGATGTTCTGTGGCGTTCTTTCCAAAAACATATAACCCTTGTCAAATAGTGAGAAAAACATCAGACAAACCCAAAATGAGGGGCATTCCACAAGTAAATAAAGTAAATATTTCCATTCCACAAAGCAAATAACTACTACTCCTCAAAATTGTCAAGGTCATGAAGACAAGGAAAGACTGGAAAACTGTCAAAGATCAGAGAAGACTCAGAGAGAAGATATCTAAACACAATGGGTTACCCTGGACTGGATCCTGAAATGGAAAGTCAATTTGAATAGAACAACTGTAGAAATCCAAACAAAACATGGAGCTGAGTTAAAAGCAATGCATCAGTGTTGGTGTCTTACTTTTGACAAATGCACCATGTGTAACGTTACCAACGGGGGAAGTCGGGTGAGAGGTACACAGAAATTCTACGTACCATCTTTCCAACTTTTCTGTAAATCTAAAATTATTACAAAATAAAAGTGTACTTTTGGCCCTGGCCAGGTAGCTCAGTTGGTTAGAGCATTGCCCTGACACACCAAGGTTGTGGGTTCAATCTCCAGTCAGGGCACATGCAAGAAGCCACCAATGGATGCATAAATAAGTGAAACAACAAACTGATGTCTCTCTCTAAAATCATTTTTTTAAAGTGTATTTTTAAAAGTTCTCTTTAAAAAGACATAATTTCTCTTCAAAAAAGTCAAGGTCACGAAAAAACAAAGTTTTTAAAAAGAGGGAGCACCACACACCGACTAGGAATGGCCCAAGTCCAAAAGTGAAATGCTGACAAGGACATGGAACAAAAGGAACCCTCAGTCATTGCTGGTGAAAATGTAAAGTGACTCAGCCACTTTGAAAGACAGTCTGACCATTTCTTACAAAGGTAAACACTGTCTTACCACATGATCCAGCAATCACACACCTAGGTATTTACTCAAATGAACTGAAAATTTATATGCACATAAAAACCTGTACACAATATATAGAGAGCAGCTTTGTTCATAATAGTCAAAAACTAGAATGTCCAAGATATGTTTCAATAGGTGAATGGATGAACAATCTGGGATATATCCATACAATGGAGTATTATTCAGCAATAAAAAGAAATGAGCTATCAAGGCACAAAGGAGCATGGAAAAACCTTAAGTAGATATTGCTGAGTGAAAGACACCAGTTTAAAAGGGTATATGTTGTATAATCCCTATTATATGACATTCTAGAAAGGGCAAAACTATGGAAACAATAAAATCATCAGTGGTTGCCCCGGGACAGGGAGAAAGGAAAAGACAAATAGGTGAAGCACAGGGGATTTTTAAGGGCAGTGAAACAATTCTCATGATATTTTAATGGTGGATAATTATACACTTTTCAAACTCTGCAGTACTTTACAACACAAAGAATGAACATTAATGTATGCTAATTTTAAAATGAGAAGGTTGGGGGAATCCCAGGACGGAATGCAAACTGTGACAAAAGAATGTAACTGTATTACAAATGAAACAACCTGCCCGCAGCGGGTGGGGTAAAAAGATGCTGACCTAGGTAACTTCGGAAGTGCACGGAGTCTGTCAGACTAAAGGCAAAAGGAACTGCACAAAGCACTGCACTCTGTTGATAAAGTGCTTTCCCATGGGAGAATGGGGTAACAGTTCTGATACTGCTGTACGTGTGTACTGGAAGTGAACAATTACGTAAATGAATGGTGGATGGTGAAAGCCAGGTTTCTCACTGTTGAAGGGGAAATTCACAGATCAGCAAGGGGAGAAGGCTACAATGATCTATGTGGTAAATAGACCGGAGTTGCAGATATCAGTAAGAACTCATGTTTAACTTTAATGTAGTTATAGATGGCTACATATAGAAATATTTTTAGACATGTCTATTTACACCAGTTAACATACACACATATATTTCTTTGCTCTGTTAGCTGAGAGGTTCTAAAAGAAAAAACACCCCAATAACAATGAGAACTCATAGTGCCAAGATCTTGGTTTCTTATACCATTTTCCAATAAAAGAAACCAAAGCTCCTTGGAGAAATGCGGATTTTAGCACTGTATCAAGGAATATCCAAGATGAGCCCAGAGCATCTTGCAATGCCAGTACGGAAATGCTTAAAAATAATTAATGGCCTCCAAACACACACACAAACGTTGATGTGGGTATGTTAGAAGGGCACAGAAGCCAATTAAAAGAGCCCCCAATGGAGAAAGCTGGAACAATTTGGGCAACAAAATAAAGTAGTATTTGGAATGTAAATGTAACTCAAAATATAAAAGATATATCCTTTTAATTCACACTTATATAAATACTTGACTAAATTAAAAAATGATAAAAGAACCCTGGTCAGACAGCTCAGTTGGTTAGAGCATCGTCCCAATACATCAAGGGTGCAGGTCTGATCCCCCCCCAGCCAGGGCACACACAGGAATCAACCAATGAATGCATAAATAAGTGGGACAACAAGTCAATGTTTCTGTTTCTCCCTCCCTCCCTTCTTCTCTCTCTCTAAAAGTCAATAAATGAATATCAAAATGATAGAGACAAATTTATCATGCAGAAGAATTTCAAATACCCCAAAAGACAGGGAGCCTAACTCCTCAGCCTTTAAAAGTTGGCTGCACAGTTCCTTCCTTCCCAAGAGAACAGTGTGGGGAGGGAGCAAAGAGGAACTTTACAGTGGAGGAACTGACAGACACTATCAATACCTAAGCAGGTGAGCAAAGAGTATCAACAGTCACAAATCATGTTGATAGTATGCACCCTTGGAACTTGATGAAGATGATATTTTATCTCTATCATCTTCCTCCCCAAAGCCTCCTATACCCCAGTCTAATCATGACAAATATATCAGATAAATTCCAACACGGAGACATCCTACAATATACTTAACCAACAACCCTGAAAACTTCTATAGATCTGAAAGTTTTTAAAAATCGCAAAATGTAAAAGTGTGGGGGAGAGGGGAGTGGGGAGCCAGGTCTACCTTCCCTTTCAGTAGGACATGAACAGTAAAACCATCATCTTCCCACTTTTCTTAGTCGAAGACTTTCCAAACTCATCTGTTCAGTCACTACTCACACCCAAAGACGCAGCAACACAGCCGGCTTTAGTTACACACCGCCTTTATCATCTGATTGCATGGAGAGGACATGACGGTGCAGGCCGATTTTGTTCAAGTATTTTTTGACCACCTTTTTATTTCAAGCATGTCTGAGGCACCGAGGTAACAGAAAAACCAAGGTAACAGATAGAAAAAAAAAAAAAAAAAATCTGTGCTCTGCTTTCATTTCTGTGAGGAAATCAGACAATATACAGGCAAACAATCAATGACCTACCAGGGAGCAATAAACGCTACAAAGGAAAAAGGAAAAGTAAGGTGACAGTGACCAAGAGGGCTACTCTAATTGGGAGCTGAGAAAATGCCTCTTTAAGGAGATGACATTTGAGTTGAGACCTGAGTGGAGCCTGTATACAAAGACAGGCTTGAAGTAGGGGTACAGCAGGGTGAGAAGTTCCAGGAAGAGAAGAGCAAATTCAAAAGCCAAAAAAGAATAAGCTTAATGTGTTTGAGATCTATCAAGTGAACAGGGCGACTGCTCCCACAGGAGTGAACTAAGTAACATTTTCTGAACTCCAGAGGTAAGAACACGGGAATCGAACCGTTTCAGAATCTCGAAACTGCAACACTGACCACCAGGAACCCACCAATGATAATCGGATCACATCTTAATTGTGTGCTTCCCGTACTGCGCTCCCCAACTGCCACAGCTATACATCCTGCGTATGGTACTTCTGCGTCTTAAACTGCTCCATCTTCCCTCTAAAAACTACCATGTCTGTCATCCATATTTCATCATGTCTCTGATAGAAGTATTACCAAACAAGGGAGGCCCTACCCAGAAATGCTCCTGAATTCTCCCTAACAGATGCCTTCACTTCATACAGTACAACCACAGATTAAAAACAAAGGCCTTGGAGACAGACTAACTCGGGTTCAAATTCAGGTTCTATCAGTTGTGTGACCTTGACCAAGTTACAAAACCTAAGACCGTTTTCCTCATCTGTAAAAAGCTGTTAGGATTAAAAATGATAAAATGTGGCATCCAGTGAGCATCTAGTTCAATAAATGTTAGCCCCTGCTAGTGAAGTATTTGAGCACTTGGTTTGTTCAGGAACGAGCCAGGCCGGAGAAATGGTAGAAGCAAATTGTTGGAGAGACGAAACTCTCAAACTCCCTTAGGTCAGGGGCTTCGTCATTTTCTGGTTCACTAGTGTATTCCCAGAATCTAGAACAATGTTTAACATATTGTTAACCTCTGGCATCAATCTCAATATTTGTTGAAGGAGTGAATGAGGTCCCACTAAGTCAAAGAAGGCTAAGAAAGCCTGGCTTTACCCCAATACAAAGAAAAGTCGTCGTCGCGCTCCACCCCCACTCCCCGCCCCCCGCGGCTGGTGTGGGTCAGTGGATTGAGTCCGGCCTGCAAACCAAAGGATGGCTGGTTCAATTCCCATTTCCATTGCCGGCCAGGTCCCCAGTAGGGGGCGCGTGAGACGAAACCACACATTGATGTTTTTCTCTCTTCCCTCGGTCTAAAAATAAATAAAATCTTAAAAACAAAGTTTTCATTCCTCAACATCTTTAACAATATCCTAAAGCATTGTTAAAGATGTTTGTTATTTTTAATTGCCTCCTCCAAACCTAGAACTGTATTCACTATTAAGGTGCTCAGATTGATTGTAATTAAAGCTCAGCTACTAAAATTGAGCTGTCAGCTGAAGAAGGCTATACCACTGTTCATAACTCAAAGCTGATGACCAAAACTTTAAAAGTAATATAGTATAAGGTATATTTTTATGGACTACCTTTCCTTGCCATTGCTTGAATGAACAGACTTTAAAAACTTGTGTAAATTTTTATCTTATGAGTTTACCACCTAGGTTTAATTTATATTGGCAAAATAAATCAATTTCACCTTTCCCACATCAAGTTTTAGAAAAACAACATTACAGTTTGTCAAGTCACTTAAGAAAAGTCCAAATCATTTAGACTTAAAATTTTCAAAAGATTGGTATAGCTTGATTTATTGGCTCTTTAGGTCAAAGAAGGACTTTTCAGGGTGAGGAAATGAAGATGGGAGGAGTTCACCTCTCTAAAAATGAGTTTTCAATTACTATAATTATGTATAAAATCAGACAGGCAGGCTTTCTGGGCCAAGATTTGATCCCATGGGAATTAAATTAGAGCCATGCACAAATTTGGGGCAAGATCTGCAAAAACTACTTCAACCCTCTATTAATGTTGAATGAAAAAACTCATTTGCGGAGATTCATCAATGTGAATGTTTTCTAACACACAGCAGACACTGTGGCGACATCGCTTTCATCATTTTCTATCCCAGATACAAAACGGGATACATTTAAATCCTGCCTGACAATTACCACGATTGCAGGATAACTATCTCAACAGCCAAAGACTGGTAACAGCTAAAAAGTAAGAAATCTAGTTTACCGAGCCCCCACCTTGAAGTACCAAGCCCTACTTAACCTAAACTGCTGGCTATTGTTTTGGTCTCCCAAACGCTCAGAGCTGGAAAGATACCTGAACTCTACTGACACCTTTTGAGAGAGAAAGCAGGCGTAAGGGCGGAGCGGTATGATCGGAATGGTTAAAATCGCAGCAAGCCGGCAGGGACACAGGTGCACAGGCAGGCCCGATGCCGCTGTCCTTGCCACGCTTGGAGGCGACCAGGGCCTCAACAACCATTACGGCCCTCACAGACTCTTATTCACTCATTCATTCATTTAACAATCACGCGATGGGCACTGTAACAGGGCCGTTTCGCCGGGCCCCCGCCCCAGTCCCGGAACAACCTCAGCCGCCAGGCGCGGCCCTACGCTTCCCGCATCCCTCGGACGCTGCCGCCCGCACCCCACCGCGCCACGCTCTGGTCACCAGGATCCCAGCCCCGGCCTCGCCCGCGCCAGAGCGCCCACGCCCCCCACCCTCCCAGCCGTGGGTCCAGGGCCTCCGCCCCGCTTCGCCGCGTCAGACCCGCCGGGTTCGTGCGGCGATGGAGGCACACGTCAGTGGAGGCCCAAAGCCTGGGGTTCAGGGACGCTCCGCGCACGCGACGCCCCGGATCCCGGGGCCTGAGCGGGTGGGTCGGGCCCACCAGCCACTCACCTCCGCCGGGTCAGAACCGAGGGGCCTTCACTAAGCCGTTTGAAACCGCTTGGGCCGCCGCACACCCCGCAGTGTCCTCGTTGTTTATTGGTTCTCAACAGACCGCCCATCGCTCTGCTATTGGTCCATTTGAAGGGACTGTGGGCACGCGCCGTCCGCAGCCTTAAAGGAGCCGCGCGCGAGTGTGTTTCGGGAACTGGCGCTGCCTGCTGCGGTGGGAGACGGAACATCAATGGAGCGAAAGCTGCCGACCACTCGTCAAGGAAGCGCAAAAAGAGGTGTGTGGAGAGCTATGCATCCCCAGCTGTCAGTATGTTTGCTTTGTTTGATTACTATATTTAGGCTGTTGTCAACATCTGGCGATTTTTTAATGTCATTTCATTCACCAAATATTGTTTCGTGCAGCTAAGTGCGTGAGGGAAACGAAAAGCAGTTGGAATATAGTGGAAGGAGCAAGATGCTGGCCTCTGGTCGTGGACCTGCTCTGAGAAAACCACTTTTGTCAGTAAATCATCTGGAGCTTGGCTTCCTCATCTGCAAAACGGGATAACAGTGTTTTTCTTACAAGCTTAATGTGAAGATTTAATATAACTAATCGAATGGTTAGGGAAGGCCTTGGAACAGTAATGCATTCTACAAATGCGATACTCCTGTTATTTACAAAATGAGAGACTTGTTAATGTGATCTCAAATTTTTGTTCAGCTCTACGTTCAATGTATCCAAGAATAAGATCAATTCCTTCCAAGGGATTTGAAGACTGCACTAGTCAGAGGATAAAACATATAGAATAGTCACTAAAATTCACAGTAGTATGTGACTATATAAAAGAAAAGCTGTAGCTACTTAAGCGATGGGAGAAATTTGATGATGGAGGATCTGCGAAGGGGATGGACTTTTTAAATCTGGGGTTTAAAGGATATGTAATACCCAACATGTTAAAAAATTGAGAAGGGCCCTGGCTGCTGTGGCTCAGTGGATTGAGCACTGGACTATGAACCAATGGGTTGTTGGTTCAGTTCCCAGTCAGGGCACATATATACCTGGGGCCAGGTCCCCAGTGGGTGGTGCACAAGAGGCAACCACACACTGATGTTTCCCTCCTCCTCTTTCCCTCTCCCTTCCCCTCTCTAAAAATAAATAAATAAAATATTTTTAAAAGAAAAGGGGTGGATAAAAGTAATAAGACAGTTTTTTTTTAAAGATTTTATTTATTTATTTATTTACTTACTTACTTATTTATTTTTAGGGAGAGGGGAAGGGAAGGAGAAAGAGAGGGAGAGAAACATCAATGTGTGGTTGTCCCTCACGGGCCCCCAACTGGGGACCTGGCCTGCAACCCAGGCGTGTGCCCTGATTGGGAATGGAACAGCCACCCTTTGGTTCACAGGCCCACGCTTAATCCACTGAGCTACACCAGCCAGGGCAAGACAATTATTTTTTTAATCTATCAATTTGGCAGAGATGTAAAAACATGCTTCAGGAAGGGAACCTTAGCATAAATGTATTCACCTTAGCACATATGAATGAAGTATGGCAGACTGGAGAATCCAAGCAAAAATCTGTTCCGCTAGATTCCCTTTTGTCCCGTTGTATCTGGGAGGCCTTGCAAGAATTTTGTTTTTAACCAAACGTTTGCTCTTATCTACCTGTGAATTGCCTACCTCGCCCTCCTTAGTCCAAAATGACACATACACCTCATTTTGCCTGTCTTTGGAATTTTTGTGCTTATGTGATTTCCCTGTGGGCATGTATTAAATTCCATTTTCTCCTGTTACTCTGCTGTATGTCATTTGAATTATTTGACCAGCTAGACCAACCAAAGGGATAAGGGGAGAGTTTCTCCAGTCGGATAGTATACTTGGTGCAAACTTTTAGAGGGATGAGTTACCAGTTATTAAATGTAAAATGTGCCTAATCTCTGGTCCAGTATTGCTACTGTTAGGAATTTGTCCTACAGATCTATGCAAGCATGCAAAAAACAAAAGTATTCAAAGATAGTCACTGCAGCACTGCTTAAAATAGTGGAAAACCCCACTGGAAATTACATGTCCATTCTAGGGAACTTGTTATATAAATTATGGTATACTCAACTGTTAAACAGAATGTAGGTGGGTGGGTCAGTTCGATTCCCAATCAGGGCACATTCCTAGGTTGTGGGTTCAGCCCCCAGTTGAGGTGGGTATGGTAGGCAACTGATCTATGTTTCTCTCTCACATCGATGTTTCTCTCCCTTTCTCTCTCTCTAAAAAATCAATAAACATATCCTTGGGTGAAGATTAAAAAAAAAAGAATGTGGTTAATCTATGTATATGGTCTAGAAAATGTACAAATTGTGCTTAATTGAAAAAAGTTAAGTTGCATAAAAACATATATAGAATGATTTTCTTATATGTGGTTATAAATGTATGTGTATTTGTGTGCATGCTTGAAAATTGAACATTCTGGAATTTCAAGAAACTGATAGGGGGATTTGGTAGGGAGGGAAATAAAGTTTCTCCCATTGATATTATAATAATTTTTTTTTAAATAGAAGGAGCAAAGAGAATGTCTAGAAGCAGGAAAGTAGGAGCAAGGATACGGAGACAAGAAAGTGCATCGTGTGTAGGAATCGAACATGTGACTGACTTTAGAGCAGGGTTCGTGTTGGGAAGTAGTGGGACACAGATCGACAGAGAAAGTTAGGAACACCTCTTGTAGGGTCTTGAATACGAGGGTAAGGAATCTGTAACTTTAAGTAGGAGGTGGGAGGAATTAAAAAGTTTCTGAGCAAGGGAGCGACAGAGTCAGAATTACCCTTTATGAAAACTAATTTGCTTGGTTGTCTAAAATGGGTTAGAGCTGGGATTCTGATATGAGGTAATAGCCCTGAACCTGAGAACAGAGTCTGGAAAGAGTGAAGGATTTGGCAACCAACTAGACTAGATACAAAGGTGAGGTTGGACCCATTGAGGGAGATGAGTCAAAGAGTGTGCCAGGGTTTGAACCTTGGGACTGGGAGGTGCTGAGTGCCCAAATGAAAGCAGAAAATCAGGAGAAGCCAGTCTCAACGGGAAGGCAAGGAGTTTAGTTTTAGGTCTGTTTACTTTTATGTACCCATGAGACATTCAAGTGGAATCATCTAAGTAGGCCCAGGAAATATAGAATGAAAGCTGGGAGAAGAGACTAGGACTCAAGTGATATGGATTTGGAAATCATCTCTGTAGAGTGAGAAAATGAAATTGTGGTAGTGGATGAGGCCACAGAGTGGGAAAGTGGGGAAAAATGAGAATGGGAGATGATGACAGATTCATAGGCAGGAGAAGGAGAGAGGAACCAGAGCGAAAAGGTCACAGTAACCTTTGAGAAATGGGTTATGAATACGTAGAAATAGTCTTCTTCAGTCATTGGTCATTGGCATGTTTACTTTATTTAAATATTATTGGAAATAAAGGGAAGATTACATTTAAGGAGAGGATGATGGTAACCTGAAATTTGCTCAGTAAAGCACATGTGAAGAAATCTGGATCCCAGAGAGTTTTAGAACAAGATGTCAAGATCCCTGTTTGTTTTACATGGTTTAGGTAAAGCCGTACAAGAAGGTGGGCAGTAGCTGTCTGATTCCAATAGTTTCTTTGCTCATTCATTTAACAAATATTTATTGAGCACCTAGTGTGTGCAGGGACTGTTCTAGGCACTTGGGAGAATTAGTGAGCAAAATAGAAACAAAAACATCTCTCCTCTTCTGTAGCTCACATGATAGTGAGGACACATAGACAATCAAAGCATAAATATATAGTGTGTTATTAGACAATATGTGCGCTGGGAAAAGGAAAAAAGGGTAAAAGGGATTGGGAAGTAGAGTCAGAAAGCTGATAATTTTATTAAGGGTGGTCATAGTGGGTTTCATAGAGAAGATTGCATTTGAGCAAAGACTTGAAGAAGGGAAAGGAAATTAGCCCTGAGTGTATCTAGAGGAAGAAAGTGCCGACCAGAGAACAGCTATGCAGTGACCCTAAGTTGGGAGCATACCCGGCAGGTTTGAGAAACAGGGCGGCCAGTGTAGCTAGCCGGAGCAGAGTATATAGTTGGCAGTAGGAGATGAGGTCTGATAGAAAATGGGTGAGGGGTGGCAGATCCCATAGGGCCTTATAGAAACCTAACACAGTTCCTTGTCCATAATAGGTGTTCAGTTAATGTTTGGCCAGTCATATTTTGCAGTCCAGGATTATCACCATTAATAGCATTTATTGGCGTGATGTGCGCCTTCTTTATTCCAGGGGCCTCCCCAGAGTTCTACATAAGGAAAGTAGGAACAGAGCAGTGAAACCCTTGTGGGTGTAAGACATCAAAGTGAACACTGTATCATTGCAACCAGAAGCAGGAAACAAATGCCGGACATTGTGGCTGCTGAATAACCGTGCTGGGTATTTCTGAAAAGCCTGCTAGGGTTGGGACAGTGCTCATTTCATAATTACAAGCTTCATTCTGCTCCCTACCATGGGACACAGGTCCATATTTCCAGCCTAGGAGGAGCAGCGTCAGTGATTAACTTCCTTTCAACTTTCAGTCCAGGTACCACCCCCCCGCCCCCAACACACACACATTATTCTCTGGAGACAGCAGTAGTGACATTAACACAGATCTCAAGTGGCTATGGGTTTTAGTGCCTTGATTGGTTTCCAAGACTGCAAGGCCTTTCCCAGCTTGCACTTGATTGCATTTAATAGGTGCTGTTTGAATGAAGGAATAAATAACCTTTTTTCTCTTCGCAGTCCATTTTCCCACAGCTCCCAAAATGCAGGCTCGCCAAGAGTTTAGACCACAGTAGCATCAGCCCCGCAAAGAGGAAGGAGGCAGAAGGGAGAGATAGGGACCCCTTAGCAGGGGCTGGAGGAAAGAAACCACTGAGAAGGGCAAGATAAGTGAGTTCTTTGCTCTTTGTGTCTTGTAAAATGAAATAAGCAGATTGTGTAGCTTGGGGCTAACTTCAGCCTTGGGTTTATATTCAGACCCTTCATTAGGCTGCCTGGATCTGTTTTAACATCATGTCAGGGAGTCCAAGGTTGGGAGTTGGAGCCTTGGCTGGAAATAAAACTCTGCTTAGCCTCTGCCAGCCGGTTAATGGGAGAAGGCTCTGGAGAGAAAATAAATGGTGAGTGAGGGAATGTTTCAAAACACAGGCTGCCTGCGACACCCCCAAACACACAGCAGTGTTAAGTGGGTCAGTTGAGTCATCTTCACACGTGAAGACAAACTTATAGACTGTTTCGTCAGCCATATAAAGGGCTCGACCACATTTTTTACATCAGTGTCCATAAGTAGAAATAACTAAAGCTTACTCAATGCCCTTGAACGTCACCTTAGAACCTTGTGTGCCCTCGTACGTGCTTTTCCTAAGTTCCTCGGCCCCACTTTGTTTTCCGCAGGCCTAGGTTTGGCGAAAGCTTCCTCACGCCATGCAGACCTCCCTATGGGCCACAGAGATCTGCTTACCTTAGCTTCAGGTGTGCTCATATAATGTAGAAAGAAGGGCAGGGACTGTATTGTGAATGCAATTAGTTTGCAAAAATATATCCAGCTTGTTAGAATTTGACTCATCAGCTCCCTATGTATTAGTTTCAGGTTTTATATCCTGAGAACCAGACAAGGAGTTCTCAACATTTGTTACATCCCCCACATCCTGGAAGGAACATAATACAAATTTCAGGCTAGAAATGACCTTAGGAATCATCTGTTTCAACCTTTGCGTTTTAATCTGTTTCAACCTTTGCGTTTTACCGATCAGGAAAGGAATCTAAGAGGCAGCTCATTTTTATCGCTAGTCCTTGATGCTGTTACTAAATTCTCATTTCCAGTGGTCACTTCTGGGCCATCAGGCCAGCCCCGTTCTCCTCTCCCGTCTCCTGCTGAAGCGACAAGACAGTTAGCGAGACCTCTAAGACAACACAGTGCTAAATGCTTGATTAAATGGGCTGACTTGTCACAAGGTAGCAAAATGCATTCACCAAACTTTGTTTTCCAGAAATATCTCCGGTTTTCCAAGAAAATGGTGTATGTTCAATGCATTCATTTATTTTTCCTCCCATTTGAAAGGTTCTTCGTGAGTTTCCAACTGTAGTGGTCACTGTTCATGGCTTGGCCTGTAACCCCGAGGCTTTGGGAAGGAGCACTTCCTACAGGTATATAAATATGTGCTTCAGGCTGGATTTCATGGCTTAAAATGCCTTTCTTTTCTGTGTGTTTTCCAAAGAGTGATGGAATGGGGGCGGGGGGGTTGTCCTTGAGCTAGGCCACTTGTTTTTGTTCTAGCACACCTGTCCCTCACCAAGCTGGAAGAATTATATTCTATAATTTATACTCAAATCTATTGTCATTTAAATGTAAGAGGTTTCAGTATGTCTTGCTCTTTTTCTTTCTTCTTTTTTTCTGAGGCAGGGGCGCTGATGCCAGACTCGAAGCTCTGTAGTCAGGCATGGGTAGTGCTTGGCCCATAGTAGAAGATGAATGAATGAGAGCATTATTCTCTAAATGGTTTGTGGTTTAGAAAATCAACTATTGAGCCTTGACATAAACTTTTATGTCTGGTATTGAGACTTGCATGAGTCCCAGTCTTCACTGAGAGAACCTGAGAAGAGATCCCCCACTCCTTGTTCTAGCCTTGAGATGTAGTGGATAAGCTACGAGAAGACAGCTTTTAAAAATAAAAGGAATCTTCCCCGGCTGGCATGGCTCAGTTAGTTGGGCATCACCCTGCAAACTGAAAGGTCTCCAGTTCAATTCCCGGTCAGGGCACAGGCCAGGGTTGCAGGCTCTGTCCTCTGCCCCCATTACAGATGGCAGAAGGCAACCAACTGTTGTTTCTCTCCCTCTCTCTCCCTCCCTTCCCCTCTCTCTAAAATAAAATTTTAAAAAATATTTAAAAACAAACAAAAATAAAAGAAATCTTAGTGTTCATTTGATCCATTCTCAGAGTTAACTATGAATCTTGACTAAGATCAAACAGAGCTGGTGGTAGACCTGGGCTCTCCTTGTCCCCATTCCAGTACTTTCCTTACATCAGATAGTCTTGACAGTGACCATCACTGCAAGGCAAAGTCAAGTTCTGTGAAGTCCTCATAGACCTAGAATAGAAATGGAAGATACACAGTATACATGCCATGACACTTTCTTCTGGTGCCCTAGTGATGTACCACTAAAGATCGTGTTGCTTTTTCCAGAGTCTGGACAGGACCTCAGGCAGCCACTACCAACCAGTCAGAGTCGGTCCTCAAGAAGGAACCTATCTGCTGTTCCTCCTCTAGAGGGAATGAGGATTTCAGAAGCCAATGAACTCTGGTCTTGACCTTCTCAAGATGAGCTGAACCTCCAGCCAGGAAACTCACACCCTTTGCTGCTCGTCACCATTCCTACATCCCCAAAGGACAGAGAGGTGATATCTGCAAGCAGGTTCCCTGTGGCGTGGGTCTGCCAGACAGAGCAGGTGCGGTTATCAGTCATGACTCCAAGCCAGGCAAGGTGATTAAGAAAAGCTAAATTTATATTAAATTACCATAAAGTCCTAAAATACTGAACATAGTGGTTAAATAAAATCCAGAAAGTCCAGTCTCTCCAGTGAGTAACGTTAAAACCATTACACATGAGTGCGGGACAATCACTTCCATTAGTTTAGGACAGAGAGATTTTGCTTTTTACATAGTAAATCAGTGCTCAAATAGATATTTCTTCAAATATGTCCTTTCTACATTCTGAACAGCCCAAGTGCAACCAGATCCTTCCCCCATTCAAGAAAATGCTGCTTTTCTACTTTCTCCGGCCCCCAGCTATGAGTCTGAGGACCCAAGGTGCTCCTTCTTTTCCTTCCCCGTCAAACGTGAAATGCACCCCTTTGCTCCTGGCCGTGGCCCTCACCTTCCCACTGCTGTGCACCGGAAAAGCCTTCTTGGCCCGGTGTCCTGTGTGGAGACCTGAGGCTGGCTGCTGAGGGCAGGGCTAAGGGCTTGGCACGTGTCTCAAGCAGTCTTAGAAAAAGTTTGCCCTTACTTTCCTCTTTTTCACTTGCATTTGATAGCCGATTTCTCAATACCAATAACCATAGACGTTTCAGATCGAGAAATTACCCCTAGGAGCCCTCCCCTCCATTCTCAGCCCCTGTTGTCCTCTCTTACCATCTCTGATTCCTGTGTGGAAGAGGACTGGATCTGCCCTGGGTTGAGAGGGCCTCATCAGTGGTTCCCTCCACCGTTTTAGTCCTTGCCCCCCACTTTGCATTTGTATTTAACCCTGCTCACCACAGGCACCACAAGACCAGGTCAGAAAAAGCAAACTAGGCAGAGAGAGAGACAGAGAGAACGAACTAGGTAGACATTTTAGCACAGAAAAAATTCTCAACTCCCCTGATACTAGCGTGAGACATGTGCCCTTTGTGTGAATAAGCAGGAACCAAGGGGTGGCATCTCTGCACGGAAAGTCAGTCACTCAGCTGGGAAGAGAGTTGGAATGGGAACTTCACCACCCATAGCCACAGGCTCTCTGTCCGCTTAGATCCCTGAGCACCTGAGAGAAAACACAGGAAGTTCAACCTCATAGAGACTTCCCTTTAGGCCCCTGGAGCCCCCCCAAGTCTCTAACCCCATCGCTTTTCCTGACCATTTCTGAACACTTCTGGCCCTTCTTTGAAAGTTTGTTTCAGGATCTTTGTGCTCAAAAATCCCAGAGGATGAGGGAGAGCGTCGCAGAACATTAGAGTTTGGCTGGTGTGCTCTTTAGTCTGGGCAGTGCTTCTCAGATGCTGCAGACTCAGCCCTCAGGGCCCCACGTTCACTCAGCAGCTGGTTCACAACCTGGTTGCTTACGGTCAGAGACTTAGGAGGTACCGGCCAGGGGTGGCACGAGGAGGGAATTCATCTTAGCCAGCGGGCCACACTGGGTCCCCCAGCCATCTGAAGGCAGAAGAGGCTCCAGACATCCCAGCCGGAGGAAGAATAGCTTGAGCCACACCCAGATCTCACCAACTGCAACACAAGCAACTCTTAAGAGTGAGAATAATATCCATTGCCAGCAACGGATAGGACACCCAGGCCCAACCACCCCTAAAAGCTTTTTCGTATTATCAATGAATGCACTTGAGGCTAGAGGTTTCCCAGATGCCCATACCAGCTGGGCTGACTCCTCTTCCTCTCAGCCTCTCTCCTTCATCTCTCTCTTTACCCATGATCCCCTGCTCAGCCCCTGGTGGGCCAGTTCTCTCAGAGGAGCAGTCAGGCCAGCTCTGATGGGGGAGAGTGCAGTCTTGGATCATCAGCTTTTGTGGGGCAGGCACTGAGGGCACCAGGGGAAGGGAAGTGGAGCTCTGTACTGACGAGGAATCCTTACTGAGCCTAGTTTTGGGGGGCTCAGCATGGAGTGCAAGAGGCGAGGTTCGTGGTAAATTCCAGGATGCGCCATCATTTCTTGTGCACAGGTAGTTAACGGACTCAGATAGAAACAGCTCCTGGGCTCGGGAGCAGTTATGGGGTGGGATGGGGAGGAGTGGGACAAGCACAGAGGAAGGGGGCCTGTTGTATAAGTGAGCACACAGACTGGACGTCCATAAAGAGAAGGAGCAGGCAGGGAGGGAGGGCAACATGGGCACTTAGACCTGGTTCTCGGAGGAGAGCTTGCGTTCGTGTTCCCAGCCCGTGTCTGGCAGAGAGCCCCGCCTCTCAGGAGTGGCTGCGGTGTGGACACTGCCACACTCAGACTGCTCTTCCTGCAACAGCTGCTCTGTCTCTGTGTCATCCAGGGAGCCAGAGCTGGCCTGGATGGACACTGTGTCTGTCTTCATGCAAACGTGATCCCGAAGAAGGCCCCCCCGTGAGCTGCGCAGCTGCTTGAGGTCATCCCACTCAGCATCGTCCCCAGACAGGAGGCAGATTCCCTCGACAATCTTGATCTTCTCCTTGGTGTAGTTATGGTCAGGTCCACCCTAGGGTGGAGAGTGGGGAACACACGGTCAGTTGGTTGGCTCTCTATAAAGGATCCCACATGGTAAACTGAAAAAGGAAGTTGGTGGGGTAAGAGGGGGCGTGAAGAGCACACAGGTCCCACAAACTAATAGGGTAACTTGGTCGGAGCAAACACATGAGGCTTAGCCTAAAGAGAGGAGGGGCTATGAAGACTGTTACCCTTGGCACACACGGAGGAGGGAGAGCCATGGCTTCCAGTCCCACATCACTCACTCACTGGCTGTGCCACCTGGGCAGAGTACTTAACATCTCTAAAACTCTGTCCCCACACCTGCAGTGTGGGGAGAATAACCAGCTGCTGTGCGGGTTAAACCGGGCGATACACGGAATGCAGTTAGTAGGTGCTTGACACAGAAGATGCACTAAATCATGTTAGCTATTATTACATTGTTATGGTGATTTATTAATGGAACATAATGCTGATACACCTGATCAGAAGCAACTGACAAAAGCAATTAAGTATCCATTGATTCAGAATTTTAAGTGACTGTTGTGCTATTTGATTCTTAATTCTCTTCTTTTTAATTTTGTTAAGGAGAAAAGTTTTGGGAGGTTAAGACAGGAAAAAATCTCAAAAATACTCTTATTTTAGCCCTGGTTGCTGTGGCTCAGTGGATTGAGTGCCGGCCTGTGAAAGGTCGCCAGTTCGATTCCCAGTCAGAGCACATGCTTGGGGTGCGGGCCAGGTCCCCATTGGGGGTGTGCGAGCGGCAGCCAATCGATGTTCCTCTCCCTCTCCCTCCCTTCCCCTCTCTTTAAAAATAAATAAACTCTTAAAAAAACAAAAAATGAAAAAAGTCCTCGTATTTAGGTTCTAAGTGTCAATCCACTGGGGTCCTGTAACCCAAAAGCTTTTGTGGGAGGTGATTCCGGCTCCGTTCTCCTGAGCCTTGGGGCCAGTCCCCAGCAACCTGGGATGGTTCCAAGGACACCCTTAATTAAGTTCCACTCAGGCTTCTCCCTTTATGGGTTCCTCAAAGGGTAGCCTCACTCCTGGTTTCTGGGGGATACCCACCAACATGCCAGCAGTGCCAGGAGAAAATGGGCCATGGCTTGAGTTCTATCCCTGGGACGGTGTGCTTGCCAAGAGCCCTGCCTCTGCTGCTCTGCTTTAGTAACGATTCAATTTGACAGATATTTACTGAGCTTCTGCACAAAGCAGGATGCTTGGGTGATTACGCCATGTGAAATCGGCCCCGCCCTCTGGGACAGACAACTCCCTGGATCAAGCAGACAGAGGCAGAGAGCACACCAGCACACATGCACGCACACACACGTGCCCAGTCACCCAGCACACCCTCCGAGCTGAAATTAGTGTAGGACAAGATGCAGGCCACTCAGAGTCTTCATCACAGAGACATGATGGGAAAGTTAGGGAGAAGTGGGGGACATGGCACTAGCAATCTGGGGAGACACCACTCCCTCTGCAAACACACAGGTACCTGAAATCAAGAGGAAATCAGAAGAGAAAGGGTGAGAGACTATCAGAGGGATGAAAAAGCTGCTGAGGAAAAAGCATACAACAGAAGAAAGAGGTCACGTGATCTTATTTTCTAACCTCTGGCTCTTACTGGGGTTGTTTTCTGGAGTATCAGACGCTCCAAGAACCCAAGAATCTTTAAGAGTCTTTCTTTCAAACTGCAAGCCATCCTGCAAGTTCTCTTTGGCTTGCAGTGGAAGCTTTTTAAATAGGGGAATTCAGGGATCCAGAAAGTACCTAATTATTATGTAAAGTGTATTCATTATGCATGGGAGCCCTATAGGTGTGAGGGCAGGTTTTGACTGTGCTCCACAGGCCAAGAGAGTAGACTGATTAAAGTCTCACAAGGGATAACTTTTGAGGAAGGGTTACAAGAGTTTAGAAAAAACAAGGGTCATATAAGATTAGATAAATCTGAAATCCCAGGCTATAGTTCCCTAGTGGAAATAGGACTATTTTTCATGCCTAAACATCCAGCAAGTAATTTTTCACTGGAACAACGAAGGAGTTAAAAGCACAAAAGCATGTAAACCTTCAGAATTCTAGAGAAATCCCTTAAGGCCCTAGGGATGAAGAGCAAAGCACCAGCCATTCTTAGCCACAGGTGCCAACAGCTTGGATCAGAGGTTAGAACAGGACGAGTCCAGGAACTCTTGGGTTTTTGTGGGGATGTTTGGGGGCTGTTTCTGGCAGGGAGCACACAGCCTCACGGCAGGGGAATGACAACTCCAGGAGGGAAAGAAGCTATGAACCTGGCAAAATATCTCCTGTGCACACTCCCGTGCTTTCAGATCCACGCCTTCTGGGATCTGTTTCCTAACCTTGCTCTCACTAGGATCCTTCAGGGAATCTAGACCTAGAAACCGAACAGATTTATGATTCTAGATTCTAGAAACCCCAATCACATTCAGTTCTTCTATTCGCTATAACTTCCAAAGTGGTAGAGGGGACTACCCAACATCCCTTACTGGTTTATTGAGGCAGTTGGAGAATAATTCTTCTCCCCCCCTCCTCAAAGGCACCCCTTCAACATAAACTTTAATTTTTACCTCTTTCTTGTAGCACAGTTGATTGTACATGGCTGGTTTCGGGATCGCTTCAATTTTCACTTCCTGAGTGGAGGTTCGGTAGGAGGGGTTGCTGTAGGTCAGGTTCCCCATTCCAGGCTCAGTTAACTTGGATTTTTTGTGTCTTTAGGAGGAAAGACAATGAGGAATTAGTTCAGATCTTTATGAGGGTGATATCCAGGGAAGTTGTCACCTGAGTGTGGTAGGCAGCCTCTGAGATGGCCCAGTGATCTCCACCTCCTGGTACTCATACTTTCTGAATCCCTTCCCCTTGAGTGTGGGCCGAATTTGGTGACTCCCTTCTGATGAACAGATAATGTAAAAACGATGGCTACTATTCAATAGATTAGGTTACAAAGAAATGGAAGGCTTGCATCTTACGTTGCCTTCGCTTTCTTAGTTTCTCTTACTGTTGTTGTTCTGGGGGAAGCAAGCTGCCACAGTGTAAACTGTCCTCTGAAAGGGCCCAGAAAGCAAGGAACTGATGAGGAAGTCTCCACCCAACAGCCAGCCAGGAACTGAGGCCCTCCATCTATCCGCCTGTGAATCTGCCAGCAACTACCTGAGTGCTCTTGGAACGGGGTCCTTCCCCAGTCAAGTCCCGGATAAGACCACGACCTTGGCTAATACTCGGAGGGCAGCCCTGTAAGAGACCTTAAAGCAGAGATCCCCAGCTAAGCTGCATCCAGATTTCTAATCCACAGAAATTGTGAAATAATAAATGGTTGTCATTTTAAGTTGCTATATTGGGGTAATTTGTTACACAGCAGTAGGTAACTAACACATAGAGCTTTAGAGTCAGGACAGATCTGTTTCAATACAACTCTGTTACTTACTAGCTGAGGTCTTATGAGCTGGGCATAATCTAAACTTTCTGAACCTCAGATCCACATCTATAAAGTGAAGGATAATAATACCTGCATTACAAGGTTGTGGCATTGAAATATAGTCATTAAATGGCAACTGCTGTTATTGTTGTTGTCAGCAGGAGCTGCCGCCCCAGCAGCAAAGTCCTGACATTTTTGCTGCAAGTTGTGTTTAAGACATTTGGGAGATATATATATGGTCATAAAAAGATTATAAATTGAAAGTGACACACTCCATCTTCCCAGGAAGATCCCTACTGAGCAATGATAGATCAACCAATATTGTAGTAAAGGGCTGTGTTTGCGCGAAGAGATAATCATTTCCAACTTCAATGGTTTGAAGTCGTGTGGGGTCAGGGAAAAGCAGATGCTAGAGTCAGTCCCCGCTTTGGCTCTTCCTGTGTGACCCTGGGTAACACCTGCTGTGCCCTCAGCATGCTAGTTGATAAAGAAAAATCCCAAGGGTTGCTGTGGCCATGAAATGAGGGCTTGAGCTGTGACTGCAGAAGAAGAGTAAGAATTCAGACTTCTGCCTTTCCCTTCTGCTGCTCTGACCAGGAAGCCGACCTTGAAATGAGGTGGGTTAGAGGCCGAATTAGCAAGCTGTGGAGCTTTGGGAAGTCCCAATGTGCTGATGAGGACCGACAAACACGGGGCCCCTGCAGAGAGGCCGAGGTTACCTGTAGAGTATCAACGCTGCAATCACCACCAGAATCAGCAGAATACTGAGGAGCCCACCGATGATGTAACTGACATGAAGTCCTTCCCCTAGGAAGAACAGAGAGACACTAGACGGGGACCTCTGACAACTTCTAGCAGGTAAAAGGGGTGGGGAAATGAAGGGCCCCTTTTGCAGGTGTTGGATCCCATGCCATCTGAGGATGGGTGTGGCCTCCTCCTCAGAGGAGAGGCCACAGGGGTAGATGGCTGAGAAGAGACCTGTCACTCGTCAGCATCTTGAATCCTAACTCCACTGGCTGTATAGTGCAGGGCAAGATGCTTAACTTCTAGGCCCATGTTTTCTTATCAGCTAACTGTAAATAATAAGTTGCTCATAGGGCTGGTGGAGGTTAAATGTGTGTGTGTGTACAAGTACATATACAAATATGTACATACACACACATGTATGGCTTAACAAATGCCTGGCATATGGCAAGTACTCCATAAGTGGTGGCTATTATGATTATTCTTTCTATGGATTTGGACTAAGAAAAGGGTACATAAACTCCAGAGAGTCCCGATGAAGGTTCTGGAAGATGTCAGTGGAGACTTATATTCCTTTACATATTCTTTTTCAGAGCAGCTGGACACTCACGGCTTACCTGGAGCAGCAGGTACGGCCTCATTGGAATGTGCACAGAGGCCCAGCTGGGCATCCTTTTCAGAGCATCTGTGGGCACAGAAAACCAAACGTGAAGGCTACTGGTGTTTGATAGAAATCTCGCCTTTCCCCAGGGAAGGGGGAAAGTCCTGTGAGTGGGGCTTTCAGGTATGGGAGACTGTTCCAGGTGGGAGAAATCAAGAAGTATGGAGAGGGCAGCACCAGGAAATCCGTAAACCCACAGGAGTCACTGTCTTCAAGATGCTCTATCATATTTAAATGTGTTGAAAGTGCACATCCTTTTAAAAAGAGAAGCAGGTTTGAGAATGAGCTGGAAGTCTGTTGAAAGAATCCTAAGAACATCAATAGTTGGCTTTATTAAACTATCAGGATGAACTGAAAGAAGCTACCAGCCAAGCAAAACTGATTACAGATGATCACAAGGTCTAAAGAGACATTTAAAAAAACACCAAACTATTTTTTTTCCCCTTTATTCTTTCACAAGGGAAATACACAAGACATCCAGAGGGAGGGCTCAGATAACTAACGTGAAACGCTACAAAGGTAACTTCCTTGTGGTACATTATGAGCAGGCAATTACAGGCATCTCCTAAAAGCCTGGAGAAAAACTTGCTACGACATCTGAAATCAAGATGCACTGAGTCTTCAACTAGAACTGACAGTAAGAAAATATCTGAGTAGGGCTCAAACTTTTTCTAAGTTAACCCAAAGAAAATCATAGATTAATAATGTTTTTTATTTTTTAAAAGATTTTATTTATTTTTAGACAGAAGGGAAGGGAGGGAGAAAGAGAAGCATCAATGTGTGGTTGCCTCTTGTGCGCCCCCTACTGGGGACCTGGCCTACAACCCAGGCATGTGCCCTGACTGGGAATTGAACCTCAACCCTCTGGACCGCAGGCCGGCACTCAGTCCACTGAGCCACACCAGCGAGGGCAGAGATTAATAATGATTGACAGTCCAATACTTAAAAGTCAGTGAGAAAGATACATCTTTATAGCTGCATGTTTGCTTTTCTATATAAACACTTCCAAAAAGAGAAAATGGGACTACTAGAATGAATTTGTGCAAATCTTACAATTTTAGGGATATGAGTCTAGAGTTCTTATTTGGGACTATTATGTTTCTGTTTTCAGAACTGAAATCAAGTGTTAATTATCTTTTAAGCTACAAGTGATATTAAAAATAAAGAGATCGATATATTACAATGTAAAAAAAAAAAACTGTTCTAATAGAAAACTGTTAAAAAGATAAATACCAAACCGGAAGAGTGGGAAATGAAGTCACTATGTCAAAAAGGTATCTACACTCCCATGATCAATGCGGCATTCTTGCAATAGCCGAGACACAGGAACAACCTCAGTGACCGTGAACAAATGGATGGATGGAGAAAATGTGATCATACGCACAACGGAGTATCATTGGGTCATGAGAAGAAGGAAATTCTGCCATTTGAGACAACATGGATGGGACTTGAGGGCGTTAGGATAAGTGAAGTCAGACAGAAAAGACAAATACCATATAATATCACTTATATGTGGAATCCAAAAAAAAGAAAATCGAGCTCACAGATACAGAGTACAGACTGGCGATCGCCAGAGGTGGGCGGGAGGGGGGCCACGGTGAAGACAAAATGAATGAAGGTAGAGAAGAGGAACAAACTTCCAGTTATAAGATAAATAAGTCCTGGGGACGTAATATAGAGCATGGTGACTGTAGTTAATAACACTGTATTTTTGAAAGTTGTAAAGAGGGTAGATCAAAAAAGTTCTCATCATAAGAAAAAGATTTGTAACTGTGTGGTGATGGATGCTCATTAAACTATTATAATCAATTTTGCAATGCATACATGTATCAAACTAAAAAATATTAAAAGCAGTTACATGTGGGTGTTTAGTTCTCCTTTATTTCTAACTGCATTTCCAGTTTATTTTATTAACTGCAAATAAAAAATTCACACTTGGTAAAAAAAAAATTTCTCTACCTTGAAAAAAAGAAAAATAAATAAATAAGTTCTCTAAATTGAATGGAACACCACATTTCATCAGTTTTATGGTGTGCAATTTTTCTATATTCTGACGTCACTGAAATAGGAACGTGCCTTACAATCAACAGTATCTCGCGGGTGCTGTTGGTCATTTTTTTAGTTTAATCTCTCAAATCAGGATCCGTCTTAAATTGACAGCACCTTCAAATTAATGGAATACAATATTTTCTATTTTACCTGAGACCTGCACATACTTATGCTTGCTTAGCTAACAGTGACGTGCGCGTGCATGGGCACAAGCACGCACAGGTGTCTGGGTGTTCAAGGCAGCAGCACTGAGGCCATGACATCCCTGGGCATTTCCGAGTCACAGACCCGCAGTGCAGGGACCCCTGTGACTCTGTGGTTTCTAAGTAAATTGTAGGATCAGACCATACACTAAACCTGCGTGTGAGAGCACACGTCACAGAAAGAAAGGAAACTGAGTGATTCCTCCTTAGAGCTGCTCTAAAGCTCCTGGCCCTCAGATCCCCTGCGATAATCTATGGGTCTAAATGTCATCTCCTGCTCTGAATAGCAGGGACCGATGGCTAATGATGTGATCTACCTCCCAACTGCCAGAATCAAGGTGGGACTCGGGCTTTCTGTGGCCAGGAGACGGTGATTTGAATCAAAGGGCCCTCAATCACATGTGAACCCACTTACCTTCCTTCCACCTCCTCCAGAGATGTGCGGGTCCGAGTGGTGGAGGAATGAAAGGTGGTAGGTAGAGTGTTGGTTAGCACCGGGTTCCTTTCATTCATGCTGGTCACTCTGGGAGCTGGGGGCACCAGGCCAGGTACTGGAGAGAAGAAGAGAACCAGAGTAGATCACTGAAGCCCCAAATCTCTACCTATGGTCCAAGAGCAGCATCTGGAGAACTTGACAAAGGGTTCTTTTACCTGCCCCGATCTTAGGTACCCTCATTAGAGGCCTGTCTCAATACTGTAACTACAAAGGGTTTGCATTCCAATATTAATAGCTCTGGATGGGCGGGCTGGCTCACAAAGGCCAGACAGACTGAGTAAGGCACAGGCCATTTCCATTCTAGTAAATGCAGACAAAGCGACTACTCCCAGTCAGTCCTCTCTCAGACCCTCTGAGGGGGACCCCACCCAGAAGGAAAAAGCTGAGGCTGCTGCTCCAGGAGGCCGTTCAGTCCAACTCACCAAGGGAGCAGGGCCGGCCATCGGGCTCGTCAGGGCAGGCACACACAAAGTCCGCGGCTCTGGCAAAGCAGAGGTGGGTGCAGCCTCCGTTGTTCACACCACAGGCATTGGTCCCTGGGGGCAAAGCAGGAGACTATCTAGCCTGTGGCAGAACTAAGCCTCCCAGTCTGACACTTCTCTGAAAGGAGGAGATCCAGGGCTACCTCATTCCCAGGCCCAGAGAGCAGGAGGCATATAACTACAAGGGGCTAAAAAAGCCTAGGAGCTTGAAACATGAACCAAAAGACTCGCTGTGGCTCTAATTGTCTTGGCCATGAACAGTCCCTGGGGTGACCACCACCCCACCCATGGTAGGGAGGCAGGCTCAGGACCCAGGAGCCCACCTGTCTGCCGCTGAGGGGAAACCACAATGATATCCATGAGTCCTTCCACATTTGCCAATACCGTCTCCTTGTTCCGGCCTGAGTACTTGTCAACACGCTGGATTGACTTGGTCTGCCAGTCTGTCCAGTAGATCCACCTGTCCTGCTACTCAATAGGGAAACCCAAAAAAACAGGAACCATTATTCAACCGTCAGACCCCAGTCCAGCTTCCGTGCCTCAGCAAGTGCACCCCCTCTGCTGAAATGCCCTCTTCTCTCACCCACCAGGATGAGACACTGGCCAGGAAATCTCCCCCGATCTATAGAGAAATTACCATTCTCTCCTCCATGCTGTTCTGTGCCCTGCCCTCACTTCTACAAGTGAGTGTTGACATCCTATGGTCATTTGTTCACATGTCTGTCTGTCCTACCAGGTCAGGTTCTTCAAGTTCATCTCCCAGTTTCCAGCACCTAACACCTACTTAACACTTGGTCAGTTGCTCAATGACTACGTGGGTTCCCGTACCTAGCACGTAGGAGTAAACTGGAGCGTCCTTCTAAGGTCCCTGCTCCTCTGGGCCCTTCACTCAGAGCCCTGGTAAGTCCTCTGGTTACTTCTGAGGGCAGCTGATTCTAATGCAGTGATCTTGAGAGTCTCAAGCAGGGGTGGGGAGGGGCAATGAAGTCGGTTCCCCTCCTGCCCTTAGGTTAGACATCAGAAAACCCCATGGAAAACTTGTAGATTGAAAAACCATATTCACAACTATCCTGTAGCCCTGGCGGGGTAGCTCAGTTGGTTAGAGCATTGCCCCAATACATTGAGATTGCAGGTTCGATCCCCAGACAGGGCACATACAAGAATCAACCAATTAACGCATAAATAAGTAGAACAACAAATCATTGTTTCTCTCTCTTTCGCTCTTTCTATGTCTAAAAAAACAAAACAAAACCACCAATCAATAAAAAAAAAATAAAAACAAAGTATCCTGTAGTTTTACATTCGGAGTACGGGAAAGAAAAAGTCTACCATTAAGTAAGACACACAAAACCCTATTGGCTGGTAGGATATAATGCAGAACACAGGCAAGTGATGTTTGTCAAAAAGGGACAGAGATTTTTAAATGACTGAGAGTCCCTGTTTTGGTCCCAGGCTTTGTAGATCCCCTTTTGTCCTTCCCTGAATTGTTTTACAGGGTTAGAATTCTCAACACTGACAGTGGTAATAATCAAAATAATTAGAAATAGTAAGCACTGAGTGCCAGAGAGTGTGCTAATGCTCTGTGTATTTGAGGAGGATACTGTTATTACACTCACTTATTAAGCTACATATAAGTAAGTGAAGTTGAGAGAAGTTCAGTACCTGGTTCAAAGCTGCACAGTCCCTTAATGACACAGACAGAACTTGAACTCACAGAGCTAGCATGTTGGAGGTTCTCAGTGACCTCTTACTGACTGGCTAGCTGCCTCAAAACTCTGGCTCTTAGTCACTCCATCCGACTGCCACTGAGTGGGTTGCCCGAGCTCCGGCATCGGGACCCCAGCATTAGGATCAACTGGGGAATTTGTTAAAATGCATATTCCTTGGCTCAACCCTGATGAAGCAGGTTCTTTAAATCCAGGAACATGTATTTTAACAAGCCCCACGGCCGATTCTGTGCACCACCACTGAAGAGCCACTCCTGCGAATGCTGGAACACGGGACTAGTGGGGTAGCACCAGCAGGGCACGTGGCAGCCAGAATTCAGCATACAGGAAAACACTCCTAAAATGAGCTTCTACAGCACACCAGTTCAGTAACATCTAGGGCTGAGGCTGCTGACTTAGAACCCCGAGGAAACACCCCCGTTAAGGAAGTTTAGTTACCTTTCCTGAGCTAGTACCTGAGTGAGGGCAAAGGGATGGGACACATGGCTGACCAAGACCTGTCGTAGCTTCCCATTGAGGTCAGCACTCTCAATCCGGTCCAGATGTGCATCTACCCAGTAGATCCTGTGCAGGAAAGGAGATGAGGGCGGCTGCTCAAACTGCTTGCCAGGGAGCCCCGCCCTCCCCCCTCAGGAGCTGTCTGTCCCTTCCTGAGCTGAGCTGGCAAGAGCTGTGAGCAGTCAAGAAGCACCCTTGATGAGAGGTCACTGACAGTCCCAAAGCTGAAGAGGGGAGGATGGTGACTCGAAAGTGGGGAGACCAGGGCTGGTCTGAGAGGGGAGGGTAGACCCTCCAATGACCTCAGAGGAGCCACCACCCCCCGTCTCATCTTCAGCAATGCAATCACCCTTTGATTCCGACCCAAGAATCTAAGCCCAAACTCCTGCGAATGCTCAAGAAGAGACTTGGTCTACAAGAACGTCACCGAGGGCAAAGGAAGCAGGCACTCCTCATCTCCATTCCAACTCCCCAGTGCCTTTCCTTTCCCTTCTCCCGAGGGCAGAAAGGGGAGCCGACTGCTTCTCAGCTCCCGTCACCCTCCTCTGCCCTTCAGCACTTTTTACCCAGACAGTTGCAAACTCCAGCATCTGAAGGGATCAGAAGAGTAAGCAATGTGCGGGATCAGCCCTTAAATGGGTGGGGGTGGCGGGACCTGTGGTCCAGCCAGAGGACATGCTCTGCCAAACACACTCAAAACCATGTAAACCAGACAAATAAAACCCAGCCAAGAGCTGAGGGCTGGATGCAGCAACCCCTGCTCTAAGAATGTATTTGCTCAGCCTTCTCACTGCTTTCCTCTCCCCCACCTGCCAACAGCTTTCTATCCTTCTGTTCTCTTACTTCTATCTCAAGCATCCTTTCCTCTGCCCACCCTACCTCAGGAGGCTGTTTAAGACAGGATTCCCACCTGCGGGTATCGTAGTCCAGGGTAAGGCCATTGGGCCAACCTAGGTCTGTGTTGATGAGGACCTTCCTCTCAGAGCCATCCAGGTTCGCCCGCTCAATCTTGGCGATGTGGCCCCAGTCTGTCCAGAAGAGGTACCTGAGACACAACAGTGACATCATCACCGAGACATGAGAAGATTCCACCCAGAGCTTGAGAGGATACAAGGGACACACTGATACCATTAACAGAGGCATCCTCCAAGGACCTCTTCCCTGGGTCTCTTTTCTGCTGGCCATACACTTACCCCTTCCTGGGGAAAACGGCAATGGCCCGAGGCTCATCCAGGCTGTTGTTGACCAGCACTTTGCGGCAGGAACCATCCAGCCTTGAGGCTTCAATGGTATTTCGGCCAGTATCAGTCCAATATAGATTTCTGGCCACCCAGTCCACGGCCAGCCCGTCGGTGGTCTTCAGCCCCTGCCCGATCACTGTCTCCATGTTGCTGCCATTCAGGTCTGCTCGCCTTGGGGAGGAGCCCAGGGTTGGATGACTGACCAGAGTGACCAGCAACAGATCCAAACCCCTTAAATCCGTGTTTCCAGAACAGCAACCCCCCACACCGTAAGCTCCACAGGGGTAGAGACCAAGTGTACCTAGCGCAGTCGGCACACAAAATATTTGCAGAATTAATAAATAAATTCTTAGGAGGATCGAATGTTTCCTGCTGTAAATAAGGGGCATTCAGGTCCATGTCTTGCCAGAAGAAGGGTTAACAATTCCCCAGGTACCTTGGGGAAGACACAAGGATTGCTAGGGGGCCATTGTAAAAAAGGCCAATTTGGGAAAAGCTGCATGTGCATTTTTATAGAAGTTCTACGCCAGGAAATTCAACTTCAGGACGGGGGGCATGGGGACTTCTCTAAACTTGTTCCTACACATGAGACTCTCTGCCATGGTAAGCCCCTCTTACTGGTGGCAGGGCATCACATTCCTCAGCTGTGCTGGGGTAAAAAAAAAATCAGAAATCAAAATCCTTGTGAACAACGACAGCCTTGGCATTTGTCCAGGGCTCCTGTATTACGGGGCAGATACGTGTTTTAGCTACACAGCCGATTCTTCAGTGAGTCTCGGAAGATCCTTGGAGCAATCCCAGGGCCAGGTGATAAGGGCAGAAGGTTCCAGGTCCCCAGTCTGACATGATCGGATTTTATTTGTTTGTTTTACATATTGGGCTTTTATGAATCTTTAAACAAACAACAACAGAAAAACCCCTAAAAGTCTGAAACTCTGTTGTAAGTGGCAAAACTACAAAGTGAGGAAGTCAGGGTCAAACTCAGTGGCCAAACTGCTGAGTCCTTTCAGAGGTCTGCACAGACCCTCCCCTCCCCCATCAGGGACTGGAAGCAGGTCTGGGTCCTCCGGAGGTTTCAGGGATACTCATACCTGATAACATCCAGGAACACGTCTGTGTAATAGACCTTTCCATCCACACTGTCATAGTCCAGGGAGATGACATTGTTGAGTTCGGGAACTGGGACGTGCACATCTGTGTGGTCGCTGGTATCCAGTGAGATACGCCGGATGGAGCCACGGCTGGAGAAGAGCAGGTAGGTCTCAGGAGAGGGGTCACAGGTCTTTCCATCTCCCTTCAGCTGGATGCCAGTGGGGCAGGCACAGGAGAAGCCAGAGGGCCGAGGCAAGCAGAGGTGGGAGCAGCCGCCATTTCTTAAGCCACACTTGTTAAAACCTGATGAGGAGAGAGGGAGAGGCATGAGTTTGGACACCCTGCCTGGAATATTGCCTGAATCTTACAAAGGCTCTAGTCTCTTGTGCCTGATTTTCTGCCGTTCTAAACAACAGCGGTTGGCGCCTGGCAGGAATGAGGCAGAAGGGGCAGGAGTGTTTCCAGGAGTCCTTTGAAAGTGACAGCATGATGCAGTTGTCGTACCAGCCATACCCAAAGGGGACACAGCGTGATCCTGGAAGGGGACTTAGGTAGGTCCCCGTCTCTGCGACTATAAAGAAATCTCTGTACTCTCTGATGTTGTGATACCCCCGGAAAGCCAGAGGCTCTGGCTCACAGCCCTGGGGGTCTTCTCACCCAGTGGCTGTGCCCGGTCCACAGCCTGGATGTCCATGAGGCCTGGCAGGTTGGACCTCACCAGGATGACATTGCTGCCAGTCCCCTTGTCAGCACGGTGGATGCTACGAGTCTGCCAGTCTGTCCAGTAGATGTAGGAGTCGAGCAGGGTGAGGCCATATGGGTGCTGCACAGGCGACACCAGCGTGTGACGATTGGCACCATTCAAGTCAGCAACCTCAATTCGCTGTGGAGGAAGGAGAGGGTAGGACTGGTCATCAGTAAACGAGGGGCTCTCGGGGGAGATGCCAAACAGGCCTCTCCTGTCTTGCCGGGCTCCTGGGAAGCAGCAGGAGGACTCTCACCTCGGTGTGGGCATCAGCCCAGAGCAGTTGGGAGCTGGCCTTGTCCACAGTCAGTCCATTGGGCCACCCTAGGTTGTTGTTGATGAGCACAGTCCGTTCCGAGCCATCCATTCCGGACCGCTCTAACTTGGCGTTCTCTCCCCAGTCTGTCCAGTACATGAACCTGAGCAAAGAAGAATACCAGCTGGTCATTCCCTCAGCTCCTGCACACTGTAAGTACCTATTGTATGCCAACTCTGTGAAAAATATTTTACACGCAAAAAGGGGAGCTGTTGCTTCATGGGTACAGGGTTTCAGACTTGCAAGATGAAAAAGGCTCCAGATATCTGCTTTGCAATTATATGAATATACTTCATACAATTGCACTTTACCCTGAAAAATGGTTAAGGTGGTAGATTTATGTTATTGTCCTCACAAGAGTCACAAGCTATGCATTTTCACTATCATCTCCCTGGATAGGCAAGGAAGCTGAAAATCAGAGAGGTTAAACACTGGACTTAAAGTGACAGGCACAGCTAATAAATGGTGAAGAAATCTGAATCCTAGATTTCTGAGTCCCAGGTTCATGCTTTTAACCTCTACACCAGGCTGCCACCCTGAAAGAGTCACAAGAGAATGGAGCCGCTCCAGGGAGGTCAATGTCAGTGTTCCAGCAGAGCATGCTTGCTCTCCCCGGCCCACCTTCAGCCCATCCACAGCTCCCGCTGAGCTGGCCCACCCTGCTGCCCTGTGTCACAGAGCCGGCTCTCACCCCATCTCGTGGTACAGTACAATGGCCCGGGGGCTGTCAAGGTTCTGCCACACCAACACTTTCCGCATGGACCCGTCCAGGTTGCCCACTTCAATCCGGTTGGTTCCAGTGTCTGTCCAGTACACCTTCCGGCCAATGGCGTCTACTGCGAGCCCATCTGTGGTCTGCAGCCCTGCAGGAAGCCAAGAGAGCACACTGGCTCCTGCCTTAAAACAGATGGGATATTTCCCCAGCTCCATAGCCAGACAGGTGGTCCCTGGGCTGGGAGCAAGGCCCACCTGTGGTGATGATGTCCTCATGCTGTGAACCATCCAGATTGGCACGGCTGATCCTGTGCAGCGTGCTGTCTGACCAATATACTTTTCCTGGAAAGGGAAGGCTTGGCTCAGCCTGGACCCTCCACCCCCACAAAGGGACAGACACAGCTGACTCAGGCCCTGAGACAACAGGGCCCGTCAGCAAGCCCTGTACCCTATAGCAGAGGAAATCAATAAATGTAGAAATGTCATATTAGGATAGCTCTTGGCAGAGAGGGAGAAGGGGGCCAGAAACCACGCCCTTACAACCCAAGAGGAAGTGCTGTAGAGGCAGGAGCTAACATTGTGCCAGAGGGAATGGTGAGCCCCCAGGCTCCCACCAGGAGACAGAGACTGAAGGAAAGAAAGGACAATAGTTGCTATGGGGCAGGGACAGAAGGCCCGGGGCGGAGGAGGGCCACACAGACCTTCTTGGGGATCCACTCCAATGGCAATGGTGTTCTTCATGGTAATGTTGATTGGTACCACCACGTCGGCAAAATAAGGGATGTCCAAGGATACCATGCGTATGTCTATCCTCCTGGCGAAGATGAGGAAACTATTCATGCCTGCCCAGGGGAGAGAAGGAAAGAGGACAGTCACCCTAGCACAGTCATGAGGGTTTGGAGTCCGGCGAACTGAAGTTCATGCTCTGGCTCTGTTAGATTCTAGTCGAGTGATCCTGGGCGACTTACTAAACTGTGTATCAATTTTGTCATCTGTACAATGGGGACAATACCAGAGTGTTCGAGAGACAGGTCATGGGATTAAAAGAGATTATTTATAGATAGCAAGTCAAAGAGAGCTTTTCCCTCAGCATGGAGACACAATTCACAGCTCCTTTCTAACTAAATTCTCTGGGAAGTTAGGGTTCCAGTGCAGCCTACCATGCAGCATCCCCTAGGGAGAAACCCTGACTTCCAAAATTTGGGCAGCGAGGTCCTGCTTCTGGGACACGTTGATCAAGGTTGTCACATAGCTTGTGGTGGTTATGCACTCACAAAAGTGCCTCATCTGAGGGAAGTGCCATTACACTGCAGCTGTTATAGATGTTAATATTTACTACGAGTGATTTGGGGCAGCTGGAACTAAAGTAACTTATTCTAACCAAATCAGGATATAAGTAAAGTGTCTAAGAAAGGAACATCTTTTCCAAATATGCATGAAGACACCCCAAGGACAAGTTGGAGCCTGCCTCCAATCCTGTCTCCCTGCTCTTCTGGTCCTCTGTCCTGGACCTCTCCTCTTTTCTAAAAGCTCCGTCTCTCCCCTAAACCACAGAAGCACCAGGACTCACCGTTCCTCACACCACATTGATGTCCATCTACAGGGAAGGAAGGGAGCCACTGCCCCTCCCTGAGAGGCTCTCTCCAGGTCTCTGGTGCTTAGACTCACCTGGTGAACAGGTCTTGCCATCAGGCATCAGGTTGATGCCTGTGGGGCAGGTACAGCTGAAGCCGCTTGGATTTGGGGATCGAAGACACAAGTGGCTGCAGCCGCCATTCTCCATAGCGCACGGCGTGGACACTGGGTAGGGAGGAGGGGAGGGGTCAACAAAGAGCACTACGGTGAGGGAGGCTGGGAAGAAGTCAGTGGGGGCCAAGGGCTGCTCACCTGGGGGCCGCCGGCGGTGGAAGACGTGGATGTCCATGAGGTTCTCCAAATTCTCCTGCAGGGTCTCCCGGTCCAGCCCTGTCAGTCGGTCAGCACTCTGGATACTCTTGGTCTGCCAGTCCGTCCAATAGATGCGCTCTCCGTAGAGGGTCAGCCCAAACGGGTGGGGGAGCTCACTCCCAATCAGCACCTACCAGGGACCCAGCATGTGTGTCATCCCCCAGCAAGATCCAACAGGACACAGCAGTGGCCAAAAGCTCAGAAGAGAGGAGCCAGAATGTAGCTTGGCCACCACTGCCTGCTGTGTGACCCTGAGCCAATCTGTGACCGAGGCCCGCCAATCTGTGACCGAGGTCCGCCGATCGGCGAGATGACTGTGACAATGCCTGACTCCAAGGGCTGTGTCACAATTGTAAAAGATCATGTATTATTTGTGTAACCTCAAAGTATCTCTGCGCAAGCTGCTTATTAATTACAGGAGGAAAAACAGCAACATTACAGCGGACACGCTCTTCATGATGCAGTTAACGTCACAATAATGGGACGAGCCCACGTCTGTACCCGCTGAGGAGACACACTGAGAACTCAGGACACGACTTCACTTAACGTATTGAGAGTAGGCGTGCCCCCAGCACACAACCTGAATCTCATCACCAGGAAGCATCAGACCAAGAGAGGAATATTCTACAAAATATCTGGCATTGACTCTTTAAAAATACTAAGGTCAAGAAAGACATAAAGGCTGAGGAAGTATTCCAGATTAAAGTTTGAAGAGATGTGATTCTGAACACAACCGTGACCTGGGATTGCATCCTGGACTACAACAGAAAAAGAAAAGGTGTAAAGGACACCACTGGGACAATTGGCAGTGAAATTCAATATTGCCTGTGGATTAGATAGTAACATTGTATGAATGTTAAAGTTCCTGACTTTCACCCTGGCTGGTGTAGCTCCCCAGATTGAGCGCGGGCTGCAAACCAAAGTGTGGCTGGTTCAATTCCCAGTCAGGGCACACACCAGGGTTGTGGGCCAGGTCCCCAGTCAGTGGGGGTGGGGGTGGGAAGTGGGGAGGCAACCAGACACTGATATTTCTCTCCCTCTCTTTCCCTCTCTCTCTAAAAATAAATAAATAAAATCTTAAAAGTTCCTGATCTTGATCTTTGTACTGTGTTATGTAAGGCAATGTCCCCGTTCTTAGGAATTATGCACTGGAATATTTTGGGGTCAAAGGCAGGATGTCTCCAATTTAATCTCTGATGGTTCCGAAAAATAGTGACGTGTGTGTGTGCAGCAATAGAGAGTGAGAATGATACGACAATGTGGCAAAAGGTCAGTTATTGGTTGTTCTGACTTTTCTTGTAACTTTTCTCTAAGTTTGCCATCATACCAAAGTAAATAAAAACAGCAAGTTGAGAGAGATCGTGGTGCAGTTAGTGTTCATTGCTGTGATTCTTAGGAAAGCCCTTACACCCCAGCCCGCAGTCCACACCAATCTCTAGTTCCTCTGTCATCAAACAGCAGGGCCCCAGGGCTCTGGAGGGCAGCCACAGCCTCACAGAAACAGCACATGCCCCATGCTGGGTCACTTTGGGGCCCCCAGCTCCTGGCAGCTGCCAGGCAGGAAGTGGTGCCCTGGGGGCTGCCAGGGCTGCAGGAAGATGCCTTCGCACCACCCTTACCTTCCTCTTGCTGCCATCCAGTCCAGCAAATTCAATCGTCTTCATGCCGGCATCAGCCCAGTACAGCCGCTGGGACCCATAGTCAATGGCTAATCCATTAGGCCAGGTCAGATTGGAAGAGATGATGACCTGGCGGCCCGAGGCATCCATGCCAGCTCGTTCAATCTTGGGGCTGGCACCCCAGTCAGTCCAATACATGTACCTGGGCAGAGACAAGGGAGGTCTTACAAGCCTTCCAGGTAACACCCAGTGGGGACTCAGTACCTAGGGTTTCAGGGTTTCTGTCTGCAGTAGCTGCCCCAGCATCTCCTATCACTATCAAAAGTCACCGAAGGTCTTAATACAGGCAGGGCCCATGGCTCAAGGCCTATTTGGGAATAAATAGGCCTATTTATAGGCAAATAAGGCCTATTTGGGAGAAAGAAAGAGGGGAAGGGAGAATGGGGAATAAGAAATGTTTCCTCACTAGATAGGTTAAATAATTATAGTACAGAATTTTATATAACCAATAAGAGGAACAATACATAAAGCTACATAATGTTCATAATCAAGTGGAAAGACACCCAAGACATAGAGTCATCTGAAAAAATAAAGTTACAAAGCAGCATGACATTGTTATAAGACCAACCCCCCCCCCCATCCCCACCATCAAATGTATATACAGACACAGAGGAAAATATGGAAAAAATACCCTCAACTGCTAACGATGGTTATTGCTGAAAGGTGAGATTACAGGGAGACTTTACTCTCCATTGTAAAAAAGGAAAAGAAGAGAAGAAAGAAAACATGTAAAGGTTTCCTTGTCCATGAGGAGACAGAGCTGTCACCGTGCTCAGTGGTTTCTACAGCTGCCCTTGCCGCCGGGCGTGCCTGTAAGACCTGGCTGCTCTCCTTAACCTTGGCTCCCCTCTAGCACTCAGGTCTGGAAGGTGGGTGGGGCTCACTCCACCGGAGCAGGCACTCACCCGCCCATGGGTTCCACCACAATGTCTCGGGGACGATCAAGGTTCTCCCAGATGAGTACTGTCCTCATGCTGCCATCGGTGTTGGCCACTTCAATCCGATCTGTCCCTAGCAAGAAGTAGGGGACAAAGATATTAACTCTAGGCTCGGTCATTCACTCTCTTTCCTTCCATTACCAGCACAGAGCCTGGCATGCAGTAGATGCTCAAGAAACACTTTGTGGTAGATGTCCAAGGAATAGTTAGTGAATTGAATTTAGAGGAGCGATTCAAGGAAGTGCTCCGTTGCCTTTCTTTGAAGAACAAGACTTTCTCAACCCAAGCAGCCCACTCTGTCCTGTCATTTCAAGGCGATGCTTCTCAAACTCCAGTGTGCCTCAGAATCAGGAGAGCTTGTTAACTGAACCTAACCCCCAAAGATTCTGATGCAGCAGATCAAGGGTAGGGCCCAAGAATTTGCATTTCTAACAAGTTCCCAGGTGATGTCGGGGGACCACGCGTTCAGTAGCTCTGGTTTACGGCACTCCCCTGGCCTCTCCCACTCACCTGGCTAATAGAAAATGTCTGTTTTACCAAGACAGTGATGGAAGAAAAATCAAAGGGCACAGTTTCCTTATGTGAAATGTCTCCGAACATTCTCAAGCATCAGCTACATAGCACAAATAGCTGCCATTTGATTGGCAAATGAAACACTGTCAGATGTGAGCTTCTAGCTTTAGCTCTGCAGCACGCCCACCACTCCTGACCTACCAAGGACTTCGGGTCAAGATAAAAGTGGTCTCTGAGGGGCACTGGGCTCCTTCTACCTGAGGCCAGGATTTTAAACAAGCGGAGTGCCCGAGCGCCAGGCCACAGCTGCCCTGTACATACCTGCATCTGTCCAGTAGAGCTTGTTGGTGATCCAATCAATGGCCAGGCCTGCTGGACTCTCCAAACTGGTGTCCACCACCACCTGGACAGGAAGCAAAGCTCTGTCACCACCTGAACTTGCACCCCAGCTCTGGAGCCTGAACTTCACCGATTCTCAGGCTGGGAAAAGGATGGGAAGCCCTTACCCAGGAGAGGGAGGACCCCACCCCTTAATCTCTGCCCTCCCTGAGGGCCTGGGCCCACACTGGGCCTTACCTCCTGTCCTGTTCCATCCCACTTGGCCCTACTGATGGTGTCAGTGCTGACGTCTGTCCAGTACACGTGGTCATCCCGGGAGTCCCAGTCAAGGGCCACAGCACTGCGCACGTCAGCCAGTGGGATGACATCGTCGGACAGGTCCTCTGTGTCGAAGCTGATCCGACGGATGTCCATCCTTCGGGCAAAAAGCAGGAACTTGTCAAGACCTGATCAAAGGCCGAAAGGGGTCTTCTTTTAATGCTCTAAATCCAATAATGGTGACAGACACAGACGCTCACCTGTGTGATATCTGGTTCAACCATACCTTCTGGGATCTGGTGCCCTTTGTCCCCTACTCTTCACCCCTCAGGCCCCCTTTGAGCACCAGGCAGCCCACACTGGCAGAACCAGACTTTAGAATCAAGCGAAAATAGATTTTCCCCAGGGCCCACAAGTGCATTCTGTTTAAGTGTCTGTCAGCTTCACCTGTCAACTGTGCTCATCTCTTTCTTTGCTCCATGTCCTCCAGTGCACTGGCTAGACCACCACTGACCCCCACCCACCTCCACCCGTCTGGCTCCCCCGTCTGCGGAAGGGCTCCGGCTGACGTGCTCCATCATCTAGATCCCTTCCTCTTGCTCTCCACTTCAGTCAATAGTGACTGTTTGTTGAGCACTTACTCCACGCCAGGCACTGGGCTTGGTTGGTGCTCTTCTTGCCTTGTCTCCTCTACCCTCATAGCGACTCTTTGTGGTTCATGTTATTCTTATTCTCATTTTCTAGATGAGCAACGCTCAGGCTGGGAGAGGTCAAGTAACCTGCAGGAGATCCCATGGCTACAAAACACTGGAGCTGGAACTTGAACTCAGGTCTGACTCCAGAGAAGAAGCTCTGGCCACTTTCTTATACAGCTTCTTCTCAGCTTGCTTTTTTTCTACCCCCTGCCCCTCTTCCAGTCTGCCTGAAGGTTTCCCACTATACTTTGCTGCCTGGAAAGGCACTTCCTACCTAACTTTGCTATCTTCTTTTATGATCTGGGAAACCTTTAAGGGGAAGCTCCTGGGGAAACCTCTTGTGCCTCACTAAGACAATATGGGAAGAGCTGGGCACAAAAGAATGCAAGGAAACTGGGTTTTCAATCAATGTGTGTTGAATAAATATCACCCCTGTTCCTTTGAATAGTTTCCTTCCTCTCTGGAAAGGACCCAGATCCCAAGAGAAATTTGATTTTAGCCAGAGATAAGAGGGTCAGTGGTGGTAAGTAGGGAAGGTGCTGCTGTGTGAGGAATTCCCCGGGCCCCTTGCTGGTGATGCTATATGCCTGCATCACTCCTCTCTGGACTACTCTCGGGAAAAGTCACCTGTGGCTCTGAGCTGGACAGGGCCATTCTCTTAAGGCAATGCCCTGGCAAGAGCTTAAAGGAAGACTAAGTAGCAGTTCAAGGAGCAACCAGGGAATCCCACTGTCTTTTGCCATTAGACACAAATTTATCCAGGGCCTTTGTATACCGAGCATCATCAGAAGTCCTAATCTTGGCTCTCGGGTTTAGGGGCTGAAAGAAAGTCTTAAACAGCATGAAGCCAAAGGTAAAAAGGTAGGAAACCATTCCCCTGCTTTCTAGAAGGGCCTGGAACCCTCTGGCTGCCTGCAGAAAAAGCAGCCTACCTGGTGAAACGATAAAGAAACCTGGTGACAGGTGTCCATACTTGACTGGGTGGTGTCACTGAACCTGTAGCAACTACTCCTGGGGCCTCAGCCCTCAGCTTTGACCTAGGAGCCTTTGGCCTCATCTGTTCTTCTTCTCCACGGGTTACCTGAGGAGCCTGGCTCCGCCCCACAACAGGCAATCCCTCAAATTCATATCCCTGTTCCTTCCACCCACCCTCCTCACCAGGCACATCCATTGAGGCAGGTGCCCCAGACCCACTTACTCTGGGCACAGGCGTGGCTGCTGATCTTGCGGAAGCCAGTGGGGCAGGCACAGGTATAGTTCTGGCCACTGGGCAGACACAGGTGGGTGCAGCCTCCATTGTTGTCCCCACAGCGGTTTTTCCCTGCTCAAAAAGCCCAGAGCAAGAGGGTCAGGTAAGACTACAGGTGAACTCAAGGCTAGGGGTTTAGCTACAGTGTGAGCTCCCTGGAGGGAGGAACTATGTCTTATTATTTCTTATGTCAGCCTCAGCTGTAAGCAGTGAACATGTGACACATAGGAGATGCTCTATAAATGTCTGCATGAATCAGACGGGGACAGTGGATCTGGATGTTGTACCACCCTAAATGTCCAGCAGAGGGAGAGATTAGCCCATGTCAGTGCCAACCTCAAATTTCCTGGTTGGAAAATGGAAAAATGTGACAGGTGCAGGGAAGATTCTCAGAGGCACCAGAGGCTCACCAGATGGGCAGTTTTTTACCTGCAGGCTGGCGCTGGGGGTGCAAGGTGTGGATGTCCATGGGGAAATGGAGTTTGTTGCGAATGATCTCCTGGTTCTTGCCAGTAAATTTGTTAGCACTATTGATGCTCTTCGTGTGCCAGTCTGTCCAGTACAGGCTGTCTTCAAACACCGTGATGGCAAAGGGGTGCGGGAGCCCTGGGGAAAGTCCAAGAGGGCCTCCATCCAGAAGTGGCCTACCTGGCCCTGACCAAATCACCCTCTGCCAAGGCTCTGGGGGTCCAGCATGCGGAAAAGAGGGTGGGGATGGAGGGCGGAGGAAGTGCCTCACCCTGGCTAATGACAGCCTTGCGGTGACTCCCATCCAGATTGGCCCTCTCAATGACGTGGTGCTTAGCATCCACCCAGTACATGCGATGCCCGGCGTAGTCAATGGTGAGGCCGTTGGGCCAGAAGAGATGGGTATCGGCGATGATGCGGCGTCCAGACCCATCCATGCTAGAGGCTTCGATGCGGGGGGTGTTGCCCCAATCTGTCCAGTAAATGGTACTAGGAAGAGGGAAAAGGATGCTGAGAGGCAGTAGACAGAGGACAGGTAACGGGGACAGTAAACAGGCAAGGAGCATGCATGCAGTTAGCTCCAGCTGATAGGAGATACATCTTGTTTGGTCAGAAAGTGTTTTTAACTGTTTTAATTTAAGTGTCTCCAGACAGCATTTATTCATTTAACAATTTCTTTTTGCAATATCTGCTATGGGCAGGACACTATTTTAGGCGCTGAGACTACAGCAGCGAACCACAGACAAAAATTCCAACCCTCGTGGAATGGGCAATCTAATGTTGTTAGGAAAGGCACTTTGTTCTCTGGCATAATCTCCACCACCACCTTTTGTATTTTACAAACACGCGCGCGCGCGCGCGCGCGCACACACACACACACACACACACACACACACACACACACACACTTTCTAAAGTAGCTGACCTATGACTGCAGGTCTTAGAGGACATGCCCTGCAATTGACTGCCTTGAATTTTTTAAGATCAGAGGCTAACATCTTCCATTTCAGAAGACTTTTCTTCCCATAATAAAATTATTATCCATTAGCTCAACCTTATGAGCTACGAATAGAAACACTAAATCCCTACAACGTATCTAGTGTGCACTACACCATTCAAAATTCATCAGCTCATTTAGTCGTCACACAGCTCTGCGGTAGGTATGTTTTTTGTCACCAATGGAGACAGACAGGAGTACATGGAGGCAGAGAGAGAGACTAGCCAACTAGTCTAAGGCCACACAGCTAGGTACTGCGGAGCCAGGACTCAGCCCCAGGTGGGCCTGGGTGCAGAGCCCATGCGGTGGATACCACACTGTGAAGATGCTCCCCAACAGGGTCTGGCCCAAGTGGCCTGGGAACTGTCCCTAGAGGTTGCAGGAGGGATTTAGGAACTCAAGACACAACTCACCCCTCCATGGGGTGCAAGGCAATGGCCCGAGGCTTCTCAAGGTTCTTCCAAAGCAGCACCTTCCGGTGAGCCCCGTCCAGGTTGGCCACCTCAATCCTCGATGTCCCTGAGTCGGTCCAGTAGAGTTTGTCGTGGACCCAATCCACAGCCAGGCCTCCTGGTGGAAAGAGTCGGTGGGAAACTGTCAGGGATTCAGCCCGTGTCCTTCTGTACCATAGTCACAAGAGCAAACTCTGGCACAAAAGCAGTTTCTTGGGCCAGGCAGTGTTCTAGCCGTCTTACATACGCACAAGTCTGGAGCTAGGCACTATAACCCCATGAAGATGAAGAAACTGAGGCCCAGAAAAGTCAGGTAACTGACCCAGGTCACGCACTCCCTCCTCTCAGCCAACCCTGCTCCTCTCCCTGAATTCTGCTGCCCTGGACTGGCTCAGGGGGTTGCAAACTGCAGCTCAGGGTTTCGCAAAGGCACTTCAAAAGTTCCATAATTTGAGTCGACTGTGCTCAATACTGAGTTCCAACCCGCTTCACGTGCTCATAGAATGGCCCAAGACCACGAAGTAAGCTGTGGTTTTTTCATCTGTAAACATTTGGATATATTTATTTGAGTTGATCAGGGTACTCTTAATTCTAAGCAATCAAAACAAAATTCAGAATTCAGCCAGATGGAAAAGCTGACAGAGAAGTGTGACTCTCATCCGTATAGCTCTGATTTCAAATGATTATCTTCATCAAAATGGTCTAATTATTCTAACTCATTGAGCTCAATAATGAGCAAATGATACAAATCTGAACTTGTAAAATTAATGTATACTAACAAATGCTATCCACATTAGCTCCACCCAAGATGTCGTCGGAAGAAAAAGATGTTCTATTGCCTAAGGTTTGCAAACCTCTAGCCTGCCCTTTCCCCGGCGGTTCTGCACACGGTGTGGCCCTGCCCCACCCCCTGAGCTCAGCTCCCTACCTGGGCTCTCCAGCCCCGTAGACACAACCTCCTCCACATTGCTGCCATTGAGGTTGGCCCGCAGAATCCGGTCCAGGGTGACATCCGACCAGAAGACAAGCTCGCGCCGGTGATGGAAATCAAGGGCAATGGCATTCTCCAGGTTGTTGAGCAGCAGCGTGTATTCGGAGCGGTGCGGTAGCACCTGGCGGATGTCGATGCGGTTGGCGAACAGTAGCACAGGTTCCGGCCCTGGGATGTGGCACAGAAATGGGGCCCCACTGGACTCCAGAGCTGCGCCCTCAGCATGCAGCCCAGCTTCTCAGCTAACGGGGCCTATGAGGGCATGCCCCGAGCTGCTGGCATCCATACTAGAAATGTGGGCGTTTCTAAAGTATACTCCCCTAGCCCAGCCCACCATACCCCACCCCAGCAGGGCTTTTTGGGAGGCCCAGAATGCACCTCGGAACTCTTATGTTCCTGAGATAAAAATCTTTCTAGCTCTCAGCAAACCGCTGAGCACTGGAGCACCCAGCTCTCTCCACACGCAGACCTCTATCCACGCCCCCGCCCCAGCCACACACCAACACCCCTTACCCAGAGCCTTGCAGCTGCGCCGGTCCGGCCGGAGTTCGTAGCCTGCCTCGCACCAGCACTGGAAAGCCCCTTCGCTGTTGGTGCAGCCCTGGCTGCAATACCCTTCCTCGGCACATTCATTCACATCTGCGGGGACCGGGCAGGTCAGGAGCGCTTTCTTCTGTCATCCTCACACCTCTACTCCCTGGCTGACTAGCTGCTTTCCTGCCCACATTCCCATCTATTTCCAGGGCTAGTGGGTAGGCTAGACAATAAGTGTGTAAGGCTACAAAGTTATGCAGACCTGGGCTGGAATCCCAGCTCTGCTGCTCACCAGCTCTGTGGCCTTCAATAAATCACTTAACCTCTCTGAGCTTCAGTTTCCCCATGTGTGAAATGGAGGGAACAATCCTTACCTCCTAGGGTTATTGTGATGATGAAATGAGGTCATGTCTGTCAAATGCCTGACCCATAGGAAACACAGCTGCCTGTCTGCTGCCCCTGCCCAGCATGCTGGCCCTGCTCCAAACCAAGCCCAGCTCACCCTGGCACATGCGCCCGTCCTCTGTGAGCCGGTAGCCTGTGTGGCAGGTACACTGCACCGCCCCCCGCACCATCTGGCACTTCTGGGCGCAGCCACCGTTGTTCACATTGCAGTTCTCTGCACCCGTCCGGGGCCCTGTGCCAGCCAAGCCAGAGATGGGAGCTGAGCCCAGAATCCTCCCCCAGACAGCCAACTTGGCATTCCACCTGGACCACGAAGAACAGCTCCCGGGGCTGCTCAAGTCCCTGGGGAGGATTCTTTTTGAACTGTATGGGTGGGGTTCAGCCACAAACCATGGGCCAGGCCCGCCCACTGGGGACACTCACGGCAGTTCTGCTGTGGGCTTTCGTCGCTGTTGTCACCACAGTCATTGACCCCATTGCACAGCTTCCTCTGGCCGATGCAACGCCCGTTCCAACACAGGAACTGGTCCGAGGCACACTGGGGGCTTCCTAGCAAAGGAGGGAGGGAAGTAGGAGGGAGGAAGAGTCAGGTCACAGCAGGGCAGGGCTCGGGTCAACAGAAGGATGGGAGCCTGTCATTTTCTAAGGCGAGCTGGAGACAGATGAGACTCAAGGTGGGAGGGTCGGGGTCCAAGCCAGGAAACAGCTCAGACAGGGCTGGCTGAGTGTCTGCGTTCGCTTTCTCCCCAGGATACCATGGTGGATGGTGAGGGACGTGGGACAGAGTGAGAGAGTGCTTCCGTGCGCCTAGCACTCGGAGTGGCTAGGGCAGGGGGCACGGGGGCCGTCAGCCACAGAGAGCGGTCCTTGCTCCCTAGGTCGGAGCAACAGGCACCGGCTGTGTGTGAGTTGGAACGTGAGAGGCAACTGAAACCCACAGCCCTGACATTGTGTTACAGGCCATAAGGCTGCAGGCCAATGAATACACCTGGATTTGACACTGCTACCTGGAAAGGCAGGAAAAATCCAGGCCATGAGCAGGAGTGACCCAGGCATCACAGCAGAGACGCCCTCTTTCCGCCTGTCCTTCACCCACACTACAGACGGAGGGGCCTGGGGGAACCCCTGGGAGACTGTACCTGTGTTCTCACAGTTCTCTTCATCGCTGTTGTCTGCACAGTCGTCTTCCCCATCACAGCGCCAGGACAGGCGGACACAGCGGCCTGACCGACAGCGGAACTGTTCGGCTGTACATATTGAGGTGGCTGGCAAAGCAAAGGCCTAATGAAAGGCTGACCCCATTTCAGCCCAAAGGACCACCCGCCACCCAAAAGTGCACTTTACGCCAGCACCCATGCTGCTCTTCTGGACACCAGTGTCCTGGCTGGTCTAGGGGGCATCTCTGTGTGAATTAGAAAAAAGTGCCCGTTTCTCAAGATACTGTACTGCCACCTGCTGGAAAGCCGCCATGATGAATATATAAAACTATGCAATTATAGAATACATGTCTACTGTGTGACTGGCGTCCCTTTGGACACAGTGCCCTGTGCAGCGCACAACCTGTGCAGCTGAACTTGGCGACCGCGTCCCATCTGCCTGCATGCTTTGTTGGCGGCGGCCTCTTCGGCTCCACAAGCCCTCTCCCCGCTGCTGCGCAGACCTTCAGCCCTGTCCCCCACTCACTGCAGTTGCGCTCATCAGACTGGTCATCACAGTCTGCATCGCCGTCGCAGCGCCAGCCAGCGTTGATGCATAGGCCGCTGTCACACATGAACTCCCCAGAGCGGCAGGGCTGGTGGGAGGCTGGGGAAACACATCGAGCTTCTGTCTCTAGCCAGTCTGTGCACAGGGTGTCCCGTAATGGACCAGAAAGACACGGCCCTAGCACTCTGGCTCTTCCATCTCTGCCCAAGAAGGACCAGGGAACCCAGAAAGTCCTCCCCTGTGCTCCTGCCCCCGCTGGCACCTGTGCCTGGCCAACCCAGCCTGGCCTCTTCCCCCCTCCACCCCGCTGGCTGGCGCTGGCGAGAGCACTCACAGCAGTCAGACTCGTCTGACCAGTCTCCGCAGTCATCGTCGCCGTCACAGTGGTAGATGTCGAGGATGCAGCGGCCGTAGGCACACTGGAACTCTTCCAGGTTGCAGGGGGGCGCTGGCACTGCTGAGGCTGGACAGACGGCAGGGGTGGGGAGGGGCATACACTCAGGCCTGGCCAGAGGAGAGGGGCCCCGACTCCTCCAAGGGGCAGGACACTCAGGCAGGGTGCCTTCCCCAAGTGAGATGTCACCAGCTTGCATAGAAGATGGTCCTCATAGACCCTCATATTCAGGCAGACCAAAGGGGGGGGCCTCCCTTTCCATCTGGGGAACCTGCTTCCACCCGAGCTCAGCCTAGGAGGAGCTGCTTCTTAAGAACCTACCCTCCACTCTACAAGCACTCCTCGGCCTGGCCCTTCACCCCTGCAAGGGAGCCTTCTGCCCCAGCCCAGCCCAACAGCCTGAGGTCCGGGGCCACTCACGACAGCTCTCTTCATCAGAACCATCTTTGCAGTCAGTGTCACCGTCACAGTACCAGTGCTCAGCAATACAGCTTCCATCACTGCAGCGGAACTCCTTGTCGGAGCACTTGCGCATGTCTGGGGGATGCAACGGCACAGCCATCCTGAGGGAGCCCTGCAAGCCACCTTCTTCACAGCCTCCCCGACTGCCACCCTCACCGACCCAGCTGGCAAGACACCCCAGATTCAGTGCAGGCTCTCCGGGGAAAGCCGAGGCCCTGAAGAGACTGGGCCTCAGGCTCCTGCTCTGTGATTGCCAAGGGCCTGGGCTGCTCTGCCCCCCTGCCCTCCTCTAGCTGCTCCACAGAGACACAGAGACACCTGGCCAGTTTGGTCATTGCTGCGCTCTCCTGCCACGGCCAGGCCATCCACCAGCCACCCTGTCCGCCTCCCAGGGCACCACTCACCACACTGCTCATCGCTGTTGTCCCCGCAGTCATTGTCCCCATCACAGTGCCACAGGCTCCGGATGCAGTAGCCATTCTGGCAGGGGAACTCATCCTCCTCGCACTCCCGGGGGGCTGTGGGCACAGAGCGGTCGGGCTGCGGCAGGCGGTGGGGGCAAGTGCCTGGGAGCCCAACAGGGAGCCTGGCGGAGCAGAGCAGTCGGGCTGCTCCGAGGCTGCCGGGTGGGGTCTGCCACAGGTGGCTGTCTCATGGGGGCTGGGGGGAGGACCTTATCTGACCACTAGGGGAGGTGAAAGAACAGGACCAAGAGCTGAAGACCCAAAGGCTGATGTGGGCCTGGGGACATCACTTTTCTGATCGAAAATCCCTTCCCCACAGAACCTGACAGAACCCGCCTGGCCAGCACTCACGACAGTCCTGCTCGTCCGAGTCATCCTCACAGTCGTTGTCCCCGTCGCACACCCAGGAGCGGCGGATGCACTTGCCATTGTCACAGTGAAAGTCGAGAGGGGAGCAGGTGGGCAGCACTGAGTCCCAGAAAAAAAGGAAAAAGGAAATCAGTGTGGTATACTTACTGAAGCAGGCTCCCCGGGCTGTCTGAACTGTCTGAATTCCGATCCTCGGTCAGATTCCTGCACCTGCCCCCAGCTCACCGAGAAGCAAAGCAGAAACTGTAGCAAAGTGAGAGCGTCAGCAGGTGGTAAAGCGTTCACAAGGTAGAACAACAGCTCAAGGAGCTCAAACCCACCAAGAAAGCAGTAAGAAAAACATGAGCAAGTGAAAAAGTGTGTTTTTTCCCTTCCCTCTTGTTAAATAATGATCAACACATCTCAGCCCAATCTCCAGCCCTAGAACTCATTGCTTATCGCATCGAGCAAGTCGGTTCCTCTCTCTGAGCTGCAGGTTCTTCAATTCTACAATGGGGGTAATTATACCCCACTCGCAGCAGAGGCCTTTGGAGACAATGCTCGTGAAAACGTTACATGAAAGTGAGCCATTTAACATCATCGCAATTAGCTGAAATGGTTTGGGTTCATAAGGTCCAGGTTGCAGCTTCATTCTTATTAGACTAATTAGCTACTCTCAGATGTAGGCGCTGCAGGTTGCACCCCTAAACCCAGACAACTGACTCAGCAGTGGAATTTCTATATATCCAAGATGGGGCCCTCTAGTCTGCTGTGCATCTGTTATTACACTAGAGGGAAAGAGAGATTTAAAGAAAATATAAGGTTTCTTACAGAGTTTGTGTTATTAAAAATATGTGATTATGCAGAATATTAATGTAAGAAAAACAATCTGCATTTGTATAGAGTATGCACATTAAAAATGTACCAACAGGCAGAACAAATACAAAAACACATTTTCACTTAAATACAGACAGCTCTATTGATAGAGACTACCTGTAGTTTCAAGGCTTGTTTCAAAGTTACTGGACACGTATGCATGCAAACTTGGGAAATACACAAGGGCTGGAGCCATATATATTGTCAGGAAACCGCCCATCTGTCATGTCTGTCATCCTCGCCAGAGCCCGAGGCTCTGAGCCTGACAGGGCTGGCGCACAGCAAGCTCCCTCAGACCCGTCCCAGCTCCCTGGCCCGCCCACTGGTTGCTCTTCTACCATCCCCACCGCCCAGTGGGGAGGGTCTTACTACAGCCGTCCTCATCGCTGTGGTCCCCGCAGTCATTGTCTCCATCACACTGCCACTGTGCAGGGATACAGGTGCACTCGCCGAGGGCGCTCACTGCACAGGTGAAGTGGCTCCGACCGCAAGCACACTCGGGGCTGCTGGCTTGGCCTGGGCACAGAGAAAAAGAACTAGTGGGGCCTCAGCTCCCACCCAAGCAAAGCCCATTCCAGGGAAGAAGGCAGAGGAGCCAAGCCTAGGACCACTGTCACCCAGGTGACATGGTGACACTGGAGGGAGATGCGGACGGACTCTGGAATGACGACTTCCCCTCCTCCAAGGCACAAATGGTCAAGATACCCTCTGACTCTGGGCTCCCAAATAGCCCAGACACCCCCTTGCATGACAGGCTTTTTTACGTAGCACCCTCAAAGGCCTGGAGCCACATGATGCCACCTGGATGGTTGGTGCTGTTGGGGAAGGGGAGCAGACGACAGTAGGGGTGATGCAGATGGGACCTCCAGTCCTTCCTTTCAAAGCTGGGTTGCAGTAGAGATGTTTTTGCCTCTGAGCAGGACCAGGCCCTTGGTGGAGGCCAGGGAGGGCATGAAATAAGAATGGAATTAAAGTGCTGGACCCCCTTTAGGGGTAAGGAATCCACACATGGGAGCAGGAAGCAACTCAGGCAGCTGTGAGTCCCCCAGTGGGAGCTCACTTTTGAGACGGAAAACCACTTTTGAAAAGGAGGAGTGGGGCCCAAGGAGAAAGGGACTAGGCTGCCTCAGGGCACAGTGAGCGGGACTAGCCGGGGCTTTCCTGTCTGTGGGACAGGCCACAGCCTGGGGGAAGGATGGCAGAAGCAGCCCCTCCCCCAGTCTCAGCAGCACGCAGCTGGGCTTCCCCATTGAGCCTCTAGCTATCTGCCTGGCCAAGTCCCATGACTGGCTGCTGTGCCCCCCTCCCCAGAGTGCCCAGCAGGATGCCCTCGGATGGCGTGTGAATGGCTCGGTGCCCCCTGCTCCAGCCTCATCTGGAACAAAAGGTTCTGCCAGGGTCACTCTCCCCCTCCCAGCATTCATCTAACCCGCTGGGCTGCTGCAGCTGGGAAAGAAGGGGCCACTGCGCATTGCTCATCTCTCTCCCTTGCTTTCTTTTTCCTTTCCTCCCCTTGCTGGGCCCTATCCTGCTCAGGCCAGGCTGGGGCAGGAAGGAGTCAGCTCCTAAACTGCCACCCCTCTTCCTTTCCTATTTACTGAGCCCAGCCTCCTTTTCTTGGCTCATCTCTTTGATAAATACCCGCACTGCACATCGCAATGGCTCAGCCTGACTTAGGGTTTCGGGTCTGGAATAAAAGACTGTACTGCCCTGGCCAGTGGTGCATTTCAGCTGGTTGGGCATTGTCCCGCAAACCAAAAGGTTGTGTGTTCGATTCCTGGTCAGGGTACATGCCTGGGTTGTGGGTTTGGTCCCAGGTCGGGGTGCATATGAAAGGCAACCAATCAATGATTCTCTCTCACACTGGTGTTTCTCTCCTTCTCTTTCTCCCTCTCTTCCCTTCTCTCTAAAAATCAATAAGCATGTCCTCCAGGGAGAATTAAAAAAAAAAATGATTGTACTGCTATGTCTTCCAAAAGTCCTAAGGAGAGACCCCAAGCCCCTTCCCTCTCCACTTGAATCCCAAGGGTGAGTGTGAGCATTAAGGCAGGGCACCTAACCTAGATAAATGAATGGATGGGTGGATGGGCATCTGTGAACCCTAGAAATTACAGGCACAATGTACATTTCTGGAGTAAAGGACCACAGCTCTCGTCAGATGCTCACCTGAGACTTTGCCCTCCCCTCCACATGCTGAGAATCAGCTGCCCTGGAAAAGATGCAGGATGTCCTGCGGAAACCAAAGGAATCCATTTGAGAGGTGCAGCATCTCCACACCTCACAGGAAGGCCTCACTCCAAGCCCAGCACTCCTGTCTCTCCAGGTCTCTCTGTAAGTGCACGACAGGGGACTCTTCCCCAAGCAGGGAAGCTGAAGACCCAGCTGCCCAGACCCATCCTCCGGGGCCTGTTCTGCACGGAGAAGGGAGGCTGGGGCTTTTCACTCAGACCCTGAGCCGCAGAGCCTGAGGCTCTGTGACCATCTCTCATTGCGACTTCAGGCGCTATCTTAGGGAACTTTGGTTGGATGAAACAGCAAAGACTAAGGATTCCAGAGGACTCCACGTGACATGGCTCTCCAACACGCTGACCCCTTCATGGGGAGGAATGGAGATGAAAGATAAGGCTAAGTCACTGGTTCCCAACCAGGGATGGTCTTTCCCTCCCAGGAGCATATGGCAATGCGTGATGGCATTTTTGGTTGTCGTGATTGGTGGTTCTTCTGGCATTTAGTGGATAAAAGCCAGGGATGCTGCTAATACCCTACAATATACAGGACAGGCCCCACAACAAAGAAATTATCTGGTCCAGAATGTCAACAGAGGTTAAGAAACACTGCTAGCTGCACACAGCAGGAAGCGAGGCTATACCCAGGAGTTCAGGGTAAGGGGTGACAAGAATAGAGCGGAGGAAGGACAAATTGGGTGGGGGGGAGACTGGAAAAGCACTGGACCTGGAGCAGACAGACCTGGATTTCCCCCTGACCAGCTGTGTAACCTTGTACAAATCACTTAGCTTCTTAAGCCTGTTTTCTCATTTGTAAAAAGACCACAAAGACCGGACAAAAAGATGAATGTGAAAGAAGTTGACTTTGTGCCTTGGTACACCAAAGATGCTCAATAAATGCAGGATGAGAGCGTGCAGGTGTGGGGATGCAGGGGCTAAATTTTTCCAAAGGTCTGCACTTTAAGAACCCTAGTATCAGGACTGGCAGAGCAGGACCAGTGAGCAGTATCCTGCTGCTGCGTGCAACTCAACGGGAATACTGAAAGTAAAGGGGAGCCTGCAGTGCTCCCCTCCCCCGCCACCGCCCTCCCTCCCTGCTTCTTTTTAGGGCCCCACCCCCACCTTTGGCTGAATAATAGCAAAAGTCTTGATTTCCCCGTGCAAACTTGAGGAACAAAGCATTCCATCGGGTGGGCATCAAGTCAGTTGCAGGCGGCCGATGAGTCGTGACTTCCTGCATGTCAGAGTAGCATCTAAACGTCAGCCTGTGAAGGTCAGGCAAATCTGGGTTTGGGCATTCATACAGTAAACAGACATATTATACTCCAAAAAGTCAGCTCTTCTGGACAACTGCTGCCCCTCTGGGATCCCCGGAGGGGGAATTCTGCCTTTTCACTCAGTCCTGGCTGTGATCATAAAGGACAGCTTTTAACCCTTTTTAACTAAAAGAATGGTGAGTGAAAAAAGGAAACAAATGCCTGCGGGTGGCAAAACTGTTCATTTTAAAGAAGTGTTAAGTTAGACTACTCAGCTATGCTTCTGGCCTCGGAAGCTGTTGGCTAGCCACACTGCAAGCTCCCATTGGCCTCCAGGGGCATGGGCCCTTCGACCAAGGCAATTCAACAAGGAAAGACCTCTCCCCAAAGTGTTCGTTATTCCAGCTGTGGGTATACAATGTGCCCATAGGGACTTCCTGAAAGGTTAACGCAAAATCTCAGCCATCTTACCAATTTCTTACTGCACTCTTTTGAAGGAAAGAAGGGAAACATCTCTCTGGTTTGCCAGACTGTGTACTATGTGAGAAAGCAGATTCTGGAATCAGAAGACTAGAGTTCAAATCCTAGTTCTACCACTAACTATTACATTTAGAACAAACTAGTTATTGCTCTGAGCCTCAGTTTTCTCATCCATAAAATGGGAATGATAATCATTCTACCATAAACGGTTTAACAAAGACTAAATTAAATAACCCATATAAACTGCCTAGCACAGGGCTGGCACACCTCAAAAGCTTCATAAGAATACAGTCATCATTTGCTGAGTACTTACCAGGTATGCGAGTACTTTTCTTAGTGCTGTTCCTAGGCTATGTCACTAAAAGTACTCAACAACCGTGGGAGGTGGCACTGTTGTTATTATCACCACTTTTCAGTTGAGGACCCTGGGACACAGGAGGTGGAGTCTATCAATAGGTCACACAGGTCCTGAGGGTTGGAGCCAGCATGCTCACCCAGGCAGGTCAATCCCAGAGCCTCTGCTGTCAATCACTTCATTATACTGTTTCCCAATAATGGTACTGCTATTACGAGAATTTTCTAAGACCCTTAAGTTGAAAAAGGGAATTTACAACACTGAGACTTCTGGGTCCCTTTCCTTTATGAATTTTTAAAATAGATTTTATTTACTTATTTTTAGAGAGAGGGGAAGGGAAGGAGAAAGAGAGGGAGAGAAACATCAATGGGTGGTTGCCTCCCATGTGCTCCCTACTGGGGACCTGGCCCGCAACCCAGGCATGTGCTCTGACTGGGAATCAAACCGGCGGCCCTTTGGTTTGCAGGCCAGCACTCAATCCACTGAGCCATACCAGCCAGGGTTCCTTTATGAATTCTTGATTAGCATATAGAGGGTCCAGCAGAAGTAACGAACACCTGCTTGAGTGCAGTTGGTAGGGTAATAATATGGGTATAATAATTTATAGTTTCAATTTGAACATTTCACCTAAAATGTCACATGGTGTGCTTGGGTGTGATATTGTTATGTCACAGAATTGCATGCTTATGATTTTGTAATAAAAGATTTTGCAATAAAAAAAGAGGTGTTATTTGTGCCGGATTCTGTAGGCAATGAGCAGATGGATCTCAAGCAGTAACCTCTCCTCCTGGTTACTCCTACGGCCAAAGACCAAGTCCTCTTGCCCTCAGGCAAAGTAGTAAAGCAGAGACAGTGTGGAGCCCCAGTCCTTTCAACCAGTGCCTCAGTGTTGTGTTGGTCCAGAAAGAAACAGGGCTCTGACAACAAATAGTTACATTCCGTAGTTTCTCTTTACAACTCACAAGCTACTTTGCATACACACCTGCATTCTCATGTCATCCTTATCACAACTCTGAGTAGTTGCTGTAGTGCCCATTTAACAGGTAAGATCACCTGCTTTGGTCAAGGTCGTGGGGGAGTAGGAGAGCCAGGATGCCAGCCCCATTCTGACCCTTAGATCAGCATTATTCTTTTAATGTGATCTCTGAATCTGGACCTTCCATAAGCTTCCCAACTTCCACTTAAGTTAGGGAAGCACTGCTCTCCACCACCCCACAGAACGCTCAGCAGAAGGGGACCACACCTATCACTTGGGAGCCTAAGCTGGACAGTGACTGCACAGCTACAGAACAGCTTTTTCAAGTCGAGCCAGAGACGAGAGGCCTGTGAACACTGGGATGTGACAGCTACCCCGGTGTGGAAGAGTGGCAGTGAGAAAAGGAGGGATCATTCCTCACGCTAGGGAAGGATGTTTTCTTATAACATGCTGAGCTCTCCTCTCTCCTCTTGTCCACTAGCAGCAATGGAGAGGATATAAACCTCATTTAAGGAGGATAACATATCACATTACCCTGAACTACATCAAGGCCAACTGAGGGACCAAGCCACTGACTTCAGCTCCTTGAGTAGCCACATCAGCAAGCACCTCACTAAAAGGGATGCCCATGCAGCAAGACTAACCGACAACTGAAAGCGGTGGCAACAAGGAGCCACGTGGAAACGGATCTAACCTCATCCAGGAGGTGCCTAAATCTGGAGAGTGCTGGGTGCCTATAAACAGCCCCTTTTTGAAAGGACAGAGCTTGCCCAGAAAACATCAGAAGCCACACCAAAAAAGGTCAATGGTGGGCAGCAGCAGGAGGTCAGGAAGTGAAGCCTTTCTTGATGTGATCCCACCTGGACCCACACAGCCCTGACCAAATTAAAAGCCCCTGCTCTGGCCCTGACTGGTGTGTGGCCCAGTGGTTTGGGCATCATCCCCACAAAGCAAAAGGTTGCTGGTTTGATTCCAAGTCAGGGCACATGCCTGGGTTGCGGGCCAGGTCCCCAGTTGGGGGGTGGGGTGTGAGAGGCAACCAATCGATATTTCGCTCACACATCAATGTTTCTGTCCCTCTCATTCTCCCTTCCCCTCTAAAAATAAATAAATAAATAAGATCTTTAAAAAAGTCCCTGCTCTGTACCACAGAGGCCCTTTGGACCCCCTCTCATGGTTGCATTTAGCACACTGTGGGAATCTTTGTTCACTTACTGGACCAGAAGCCTCTGGGCAGTTAGGATGGTATGATCAAGAGTTTTATGTATTTGTATTCACAGTGCATAGTCCAATGTTTGGTAGAGTGGATGATTAATATAAATTTATAAAGTGAATGAATGAGTAAACGAGTCAATAATACATTCCTCTTGCGGGGGTGTCCAACCTTTTGGCATCTCTGGGCCACGCTGGAAGAGGAGTTGGCTTGGGCCACACATTAAATACACTGCGACACGTAATCACAAAAAAAATCTCATAATGTTTTAAGTAAGTTTACGATTTTGTGGTGGGCTGCATTCATAGCCCTCCTGGGCAGCACGCAGTCCACGGGTTGGACACACCTGCTAGAGTCTTGTGAGAGCCGGAGTCAAAGGGAAAGAGAGGCCTAGAATATCAGAAACAAAAGTATTTCTTTCCTAACCTAACCTACACTTAAGAAAACAGGAATCCTCTTCTTTAGGTGGCTCCTATCCAGTTCCCTCCCTTCCAAAGTTGCTTTCTTCACTGTGTTATCAGACTGTGACATCAACATGCTATTACTCCACTTATTTTTGTCCCTAGATCCCTACAGGCCAGGCTTACCTGATTGGTTTGAAAATCTGCCTGGTGAAATCTTCTCCTAGCGGGCCCTCTCAAAAGGGCCTTACCATCGGATACCATAAGACACATAATTACCGGTCCAAGCGAGATCAGTCTTCTCTTGCCACTCTTAAACACAGAAAACAAGTTCTTGATGGTCAACCCCCAAAGTTATGAGGGAGAAGAGCACCATGTTAAGCACCTGGGAACAAACCTAAGCTAATTCCTGGCTACCTAGCCCTGGATATATCATTTAATCTCTTTATGCCTTACTTTCTCATTGGCAAAATTGGGATACCAAGAGTCCCTACCTTATCTGAATGTTATGAAAGGCACTTAGCATGATGCCTGGCACATATTAAGCTCTCACTAAACGATAGCTCTTGCTATTACAATTATACAGTATGACTCAGAACTGTCTCATCTAGACACACCATGATTTGGGGGCTAGAGATGTCCAAGACCCCTACTGTGGGTCACCCCAATGAGTTAAGCTGGTGGTCTGACGGACTCCTGGAAGAGGTCAAAGAGGGTAGCAGGAGTCCCACTTTACTGCCTTTCTTGGAGGAGCTCTAGGCTCGTGGCATCCTTCAAATCCTTGCCTAATTTATCATCAACCAACTCCTAGGAGGCAGGTAGAGAAAAGAGCAACCTAAACTCAAAGCCTAAATTCCAGAGCAATTCAGAAGTGGCTTAGTTTCTTCTTTGGTGAAAATGGAAATAATAATAGGACCTATTTCATAGGGTTCTGGGGAGGTTTAAATGAGATGATACATAGGAAGTAGCCAGTAAGTAGCTATTATTGTTGATGTCGCTACAGTAGCCCCTCCTCGTCTGCAGTTGCAGTTACCCGCAGTCCACAGTGGCGTGAAAATATTAAGTGGAAAATTCCGCAAATAAACAATTCACAAGTTTTAAACTGCAGGCCATTTTGAGCAGTGTGACAAAATCTCACGACATCTGCTCCATCTGCCCGGACGTGAATCATCCTTTTTGCCAGCATATCCACATTGTATGTACAATACAAAAAGGTCTCCTGAGAAACAAGGAAACCATACTCACAAAACTTTTACTACAGTGTATTGTTATAATTATTCTACTTTATTAGTCATTCTTGTTCATCTCTCACTGTGGCTAATTTATCAATTAAACTTTATCATAGGCACGCAGGTATAGCAGAAAACCGCATAGATAGGATTTGGTGTTATTCATGGTTTCAGATATCCACTGGGGGCCTTCAAACATATTCCCTGCATCCCCTGAGAAGAAAGGGGGACTACCACATTATTACTACTCACATCATCTCCATACAGGTCCTCAAAAGCCTGTTTACCCTGCCCAGGAGCTCAGTCAACAGACTTCAGAAATACAATAGGGCCCGAATGGGGCGGCGGCCTGGAAGGGGCTGCTCGAAGCACTGCTTTTCTCCCTCTCCACATCGTAGAACACAAGAAAGCACATCTCCCCTGCTGGGAGCCTTTTAAAGCCTCCCTCTACCAAAAATCACCTGAGAAGTAATTTTTTGTGCGTTGGGATTCCCTGGGAAGGGAAGTCTAAAAACCGAGAGGCGAGGTCTCTTTAAGATGAAATATAGATATTCCCCACCTGGATCTTCTGGAAGAGCTTGGATATAAAACATTCTGTTCTGCCCTGACCAGAGTGGCTCAGTTGGTTAGGCGCCAACCCGAATAGCTAAAGGTTTCCGGTTCGATTCCTGGGTTGTGCTTCGGGGTGTGTCCGAGAGGCATCCAATGGATGTTTCCCTCTTACATCAATGTTTCTCTCCCTCTTTCTCCCTGCCTTCCCCTCTCTCTCAAAACAAATAAATAAAATTATTTTAAAAAAATTCTGTTCTAAGAGGTAGTATAGGTTAGAAGGTTAACAGCTTAAGCTCTGGGTTCAAATCCTACCTCGGTTACTCAATAGCTATGTGACAGCAAACTGCTGGGCCTTAGTTTCCCATGTGTCAGACCGGCAGCTGCCTCATAAGGGTACTGTGAGGAGTAAATGTGAAAACACATGCTATACCTTTAGCACGGTGCCAGAGATACAGCAGAAGCATAAAAAATGTTAACTGCCCCAGAAGCATATTTATATTTTTTATTCTATTTTTTACTTCTAGTTATTGATTGATTTTAGAGAGGAAGGCAGAACGAGAGGGAGGGAAGATGGGAGGGGAGAGAAGGAGAGTGTAAAACACTTCGACGTGTTCCATTTATTTATGCGTCCATTGGCTGGTTCTTGTGCCCTGACAGGGGACTGGGACCTGCAACCTCGGTTTATCAGGCTGATGCTCTGACCAACAGAACTACCCAGCCAGGGCACATTTGTATTTTTTAGATCACGTGTCTCAGTTTGTGCTGCAAAACTGGTCACCAGGAGATCATTCCCAGAAAAGCAGAAATTCTCATTTGAGGGAGACACACTTTAGAGCCATTCACTCTTACTGTCTCTCTGAACCTGTAGCTGAAACTTCTTGTTTGAACTGCCCTGGCTGAGAGGGGCAGGGAGTAGAAAGAAGAGAAGGGGGCTCCCCTTTCTTATTTGCTAGACTTATGGATATTATAATCAGGCATCTGCATTTGGTTTCCAAAAGGCTGTAGTCAATCCAACAGAGAAACTGTCTCTCCTCCTCATCCTTGCCTGAAAGGTGGTGGCCCTCAGGCTCCCAAGGTTGGGACCAATCTGGAGTATGCCACCCTGCACAACCCGCCCCCCCTCCCCCCGCCCCACTTCCCGGCACAGGCCTGGCAGGAAGTGGAGCTGCTGAGCTTGGAGAGATCACTGGAGACCCTGACCACCTCCAGGCTTCTTTATTTCACATGATAATCAGGTGTCTCTCAGTGCCCTACTCTGTACCTGCCTGGCCCTAATCCCAGACGGGGGAGGATCGCCCCCCCAACCCCCCCAGGAGGCTCTCTGCCTGAAGCCACGAGCTTCCCGGCCCCAGAAAACCTCCGGTGATAAATTATGCAGCAGCACCTTTGTGTCGCTGCCTCTCAGCCAGATGGGTTTGCTCCCAGCCTTTTGTTTCCGGCTTTGCTTGCAGCTCTGATCCTCGGCTCTGCACAGAGGTGAGGCGGGAGCTCCCGTAGGCCAAGTCAGGGCTTGCAAGTCCCAGCAAAGCTTTCCCAGCTGGGTCTCAGACAGCGCCCTTCCCTTCCTCACTCAAACCTGTGTGAGCAGGGGAACAGGGCGTTAGGGACGCTTACAGTCAGTCCACTCAGCTGTGGCAAGGACGGAAATGCCTACGTGCAGTGAAAGAATGAAGTTCGCTTGGAAGGGCATAAGAGGTGCCCAGGGGCACCTCGGATGTTTGCTTCTTGCTAAATCAAAAATGCAGAACAGAAAATGGAGTCGAATGACTGCCAGGAAAGCTAGAGAATCAGCTCTTTTAAACAGCTGCTCTTGGTTACGGTCAGCTTTCTGCAGCCCCCCCAAAACATCACACAACTGGCACCAAGTTAAAAGGAAGAAATGGAGACAACAGGGGGTCACACTTCGGGGTGGAGGACCTGGGGGTGAGTCGGAGACTCGAGACCCACATCAATTATCCCTGCACACTGACAGGATTCCTGATTGAGGACGGTAGTCACGAAGGAAGGCCGTTCTGCAAGGGCCCAGCCCCCAAATTGGGGCAATTACTACCTTATGAGCTCTGGGGCCTGACTCCTTTCCCAGGCCAGTGGGAGGGAGAGCCTGGAATTCTAAACTGTTCCAGCTACACGAGACCTCAGTCAGCACCTCTCACCCCAGGTCAAAGCAACCTTAGAGAGAAGTGCCTGGCTGCATCCCTGACCACCGGGTTCCAGCAGGGGAGCTCTCAGAGGAAAACTCCATCTCCCAGGACCTCTCCCAGGACGTCTCCCAGGAGAACTAAGGCAGAGGTCCTGGACTCACAGGATCGCTTAATAGGCCTGTCTTCTGGAAGGGAGCACAGGAGGCAACTATGCTTAGGTTTCATTAGGTTTTCAAGGGGCGAGGGAGAAGGAGCAAGATTTTTTTAAAAAATCAAGCGGAAAAACCAACTGAAAGGAATGGAGGCCTGAGCCTTAGTTTTAGCACATGACACTGTAGTATAATGATTTGTTTACCTGGCTCCCATGGTCCAAAGGCAAGGACCATCTCTAACTCACTTATGCAAGCTTGCTAACAGACAGCTAACATTTATCCAGGCCTGTCGTAACACCATAGTTGTCAGGCTCTGTACTGAGTGGTTTGAACATACTATCACCTCACTTAATTTTTACAATATTCACATGTGATAAGTTATCACTACTCCCCTCCCCCTGCCCCATTCACAGATGAGAACCCCGAAGTTCAGGAAGATTAAGTGTTTTGCACAGAGTCACTAGGAAGTGCCAAGATTCAAACCCAGGTCTGGCTGTGCTTTTTAGTCACTGAGCTGTGCATGCAGTGATTAAATGCTTGACAAATGGCATTTGCAGAATGAATGAACAAATGAATGGGTACGGAGCCCAGTTTAGGGAATGCTCCTGAGTGTACTGGGGAGAAAGAACCTGACCCTCCCAGCTCCAAGCTGGAGGAAGAACAGCAGGCACAGGCACTCATCAGAGCTATTTATAGGGCCAAACCCAGGCTCTGCCAACCAACCAGTGAACACAAAGTCTTCTCTGGGACACTGAATCCCACTAGGCTGAGTAGGGGTGAAGGGCTTCTGATGGTGAAGATGAGATAGGTATCTGGACCCAGTCTGGGGCCCAGATGCCCCACACCCAGGCAACTGTAACAAAACTCATGGCTGAGCTTTGTCAAGGAATGCAGAAACTGTGGCTGAACAGGCTGAAAGACCTAGTCGAAGGTCGTGGAACTGTCTTGTAATTATGAGATGTGCCCAATCATTAAAAAAAAAAAAAAGAAAAAGACAAGACTACTTTTTAAAGCAGTCCCTGAAATGCTGTTCCTGTTCAGGAAGCTCCCCCTAGTATTGATCTTCTCTTCAAAACAGAATCAGCATAACCAATCCCTCCCATTTTCCTTCTTGGGGGTCAAGATGAGCGGTCGATCAGTAGAAAGAGTGCGCAAAGACCTATAAAACACACTCTGTCCTCTCTGACCTCCTGTGTTCTTTGCTGACCCCGAAGATGGACATGCCCAGCGTGCTCGGTATCAGACATGGCCAGACTTGGTTCCCTTGCACCTGTCATTCTTAATTCCATGTGCTAGTCCCAAAGATGTTATCTGATATTCAACAAGGGACAGAAGAGGAAATCCAAAATCAGTGACAAGCCAAGCATCTTTCACAAGTCCAGTAAGATCAGGGACAAGGTCAGCCAAGCGCCAAGACAACAGTCGGACAGAAAGGAGACAAGTCTCAGCTCTGCTCTTTTGCATTCATCCTCAGAAAACAAGCCTCTATCCACCTAATGACTCCTACGCAGAATTTTCGACTTTTCACTTACCTGAGAGAGACCTCTAAGCTAAACATGGTTTCTACCCTTCAAATGGTGGTAGGCTGCCAGAGGTCTCACCTCAACCCTCGGGAGAAAACCCCCCAGGGCCATTAGTAGCACTAAGTTTCCTTCCAAAATGTTTAAGTTTGGAGTGTTGGGTGGGCTCAGGCCAAACCCACGGGCTCTAGGAAAAGCCCAAAGAACTAGCAGCATCCAGATAGCACCTTAAACTTCAGTGTATTGAATTCAGTCCTGGCTGAGGTCAGGTCTGCCTAAGTGATCTACTATGACACATTGTCTTCTCCCCGAGCCCCTGGAACAGTGTTAGGCATCTTCGTGGTGGTATTTTCCGGTGAGCAACTGCTCACTCTCACTGGTGAAGCATGAATCTGTCCCCTCCAGACCTCCAAGGATGGCTCATTACCAAGCGAGGCGAAGTGTGGGTCTTCCTGTCAATGACTGGCCTTACTGGTGGGCATAGAAAGCTTCCCATGCTGACAAGTTTCCATTAAACTTTTTTGTCCTTAAAAAGAACCCAAAAGAGTTACCAAGAACCCTGCCATTCATTTTTGGAGGGAAACATTAAACATACACAATTCTCTACCCCATTCTCAATGGAGATGCAGTGTAGGCAGTTTTGACAGCTCAGGAGCAGTAAGATCCTCTTTGCCAGTCACAGCCCGGAACTTCCAGCTCCCCTTTCCCTAGGGCAGAAGGCGTCAATCTCCTCTCTGGCTTTGTTGGTATGCGTTTCAGTACACCCCCCCCACCTCTTTTTTTTTTCCAGTGCCTTGCCATTTCCCTTGATCTTTTTCAAAACTTCCTCCAGGGGGCCGAAAGAAAAGTTCCATCCCCTTCCCTTGCAGCCCGAAGGGGGAAATCCCCAAAAAGCATAGCTGTCCCTTTAAGGGGCCCATGTGGTGGGAAGAGCAGCTACATTCCTACCCCAGTAGGGCCGCTGTCCCGACACGCCAAAGAGGCTACAAATAACCTTCCAGGAGAGAGCACGGGAGGGGGAGAGCACAGTGCGAAGAGGAACGTGGGTCGGCAAGGCTCCTACTCCGAGAGGAAGCGCGGAGGAGCGGAGAGAAAGGGCTCTGTGGGTGTTAGAGGCGGCTTGGAAAAAGTCACTTAAAACCCATGGGCTCAAATAACAGAAGTAAGAACCCTGTTTTGGATTGGGCAGGTAAGCCACTCTTTAAAACAAGTGCCCAGGCATCTCCACGCCCTGGCAGGCAAGTTCCGAAATCTGCACTCCGTCCACCCGAGCTCCCTTATGTGAAAGAAAGAACCGGGGCAAGGCCAGGGTCCACTGACCCCTCCGTGTCCACCCCCACCCCCTCAGCCCGGCCGCCAGGAGGAGAAGATTCGGATCTCCCCGCCGCTGATTGGTGGTGGGCGAATAGAGTTGGGGCTTCCAAGATCAAAGTTCTTTGATCTGTGGGCATAAACGAGAGGCAGCTGCTAAATCACGGGGTGCACCCACGGTCCTAGGCGGCTGCGGAGAAACAAATTCCACCGGAGCCCTAATCACACACAACAGTTGCGTACGGGCACCAAACAAGTTATTAATAAGGAGCAGATGAAGCAGCAGCAGCCGCCGCCGCCGCCGCCGTCCGTCCAGCTCCCCCAAGGGCTACCGCGCGGGCCGGGAGGCTGCCTTCCTAGGTTTGGCGATACCCGCCCCCCCGCTCCCCTACCCCGGCCAGGACGCATCTGCGGAAGCCTTCCAGCAGTTTCTTCCCAGGGTCTCTTCTCTGCCCCCTTTTCAACCCAATCCCCCTCACCCCACCTCCGGGAAGGATCTAGGGTAGGGAGCTGATTGGTCGCAGCCGGGAGAGGGAACCCCAAAACACTACTCTTACGGGGAGATGCTGCAAGCAAGCAGTGCCTGAAGACTCTCGGTGGGAGCAAGATCTGGAGTCTGAGGAACTGTTCTTCTCATAGGAATGCCCAGAGCCCAAGAATTCAGATTCTACTGGGGCCCCTCTCCGCGATCTGCCCGAGACCCCTGGCCCCAGGAAGGAGGGCTATTTACAATTTATGGTCTAGCGACCATCCTCCCCCGCGTCCCTTTCTTCGCACACACTCATTGAGCACCAAGGACACAGAGATTCTATCTTAACCCGAAAGGGAAGCAGCCTCCAGCCCTTCAAAGAGCGGCGCAGGCAGGCTAGCCAGCGTCTCAGATCTGCCCCCAGCCCGGCCCAGACCCGGCCCGGGGCGCTGCTCCGCCGCTGCCCCCTCTAGGACTGGCGGAGCTGGGGAAGCTCGGGCTCTTCTCCCCCGCACGCACTCTCGGGGCTACTGCTTGGAGCGAGGGCGAGGGGTCTCAGGCCCCAGCCTGCGCCGTCCCGCTCTCGAGAGCCTCGTCCTGCAGCGGCCGGACTCAGGGACAAACTTTCCCCGCGGGCCGGTCGGCGCGGGCGCCGCGGCGCCGCTTACCGTGTGCGCAGAGCAGGGCGCCAAACAGCAGCACGCCCCACGGCCGCCTCATGGTGCCGCAGGCGCTCCCAGCCGGCTGGGGGTCCTGCCGGCTCCCGCGGGACGCTCGGCAGAGGGAATCGGCGGAGGGTCCCCGAAGGGAAGGGTCCCGATCCACGGCGGCGGGCGAGCCCCGCAACTCGCTCTCCTGCCGCTGCTGCCTCCAGTGCTGCCGGAGCCAAAGCTGCCCCGCCAGGGGACAGGGAAGGGGTGTCCCGGGCCCGGCCGCCCCGCCTCCCGCGCCACAGCCCCCGCCACCGCCACCGCGCCTGGTCCCGCCCCCAGCGCCGGCCCGGCCCCTTCCCGCCCTGGGCCCCCGCCCCCTGGTCCCCGGATCCCACCCGCCGGCGCCTCCCGCGCCCGCCCCGCTCCTCTTCAGGCCGCCCCCACATTCCTAGCCTTGGAGAGAGCCCCCCTCCCTGTGCCCATTACTACTGCTCGAATGTCCCTAACTTTAAAGAAATTATCCTAGCGGCAGCTCTCGCATCCCGGTCACTCTAGCTCTGTGCCAGAGAGGAGCACCCGGGCTGACCTAAGTCTCCTGGACGTGACCCCGGGACCCCTACCGTCCCCAAGTCCAGGCTTTATTGATGTCTCAAGGATACGCAAGGCTTGCTAATGCATAATCCTCTCGGCTTTATTGACATCAAACAAGGGACATCAGGGGGCCTGGAGTGCGGTCTTAACTAGCATTCTCACTGTCAAAATTCCTTTTCTGAGATTTTCTTCTTGCTCCACCCCCGCCCCACTCCCCACCCCGGTATGGGCAGCGTTGTTGTAGGGCTAAATAATTCCACGACTTCCCCTTTTCATTTACTCATTTCCTGAGGTGGCTGGCTGGGTCCCTTCGCCCCAGTTCAGACGTCCAGATTTGGCCCAGGCAGACTTAGTCCCTCCTCACCGTCTCTGTAAACCAGCGTTGTCAGCCTCTTCACCCTCCTTGACTCTCCTCCAGTCCCGGCGAGGAAAGAAGGGGGCAGGAGGAGTCCTCACTTGCGCTTTCACTCTCCCGCAGACCTCAGCCTGCTCCCAGCTTCGGTCTGCAGAACGTCCAGCCCTGCCTCACTGCATGAAGGTGTCAACTCCTACCTTGTCTTAGCTTTGTGGCCCATGCCTCCACCTGGTGCGAATTCATAATACAGATTAATTTTGGTACCATCTTCCATTTTCTTTGTTTCCTTTTTATTCAATGTATTGGGGTGACAGTGGTTAAGAAAACTGTGCAGGTTTCAGGGGCACAATTCCACAGCACATTGTGTGTTCACCGCCCCAAGTCAAGTCTCTGTCCGTCACCATTTACCATCTTCCATTTTCTAGGCTGGCTCTTGTCTTGTTACTTCGGTCCAAGTTCCCACTGCCTTAGGGTCCTATGGATCACTTCTCCCTCCCCCTTGGTTTGCCAGCTTTTCTGACTTTGGAGTCTTCTGTCATTTTGTTAAGCTACTTTCCTCTTACTAGTAAATTGAGTCAGGAAGACCCAAACACCCCATATTAGCTGAGGGAAAAGTCATTTGGTGTAGTGCAAAGAGGATATTAGAAGATTTCTCCAAAAAGAAAAAGATTTCTCCATTGGATTGGTTGGCATTTTACCCTTGCTTGTTTTCAATTTTTCAAAGGATTCACTGCAAATTACCATCTTTGACCAAAGCTAACATTAACTTTGCAACAGCAACCAAAAAATGTGAAGTGTTAACTCCTTCTCAGCCAGTACTTCTCCAGAGTGTTGTGCCTGAAATTTTTACACAGATGAAATGTGGCTGAACTAGCATCACCATGGTAACTTACACTGAGGCATTTTCTGTGTGTGTAGTTCTCCTTGCTGCCTGAAGGCGGCAGGCAAGTCAGGTCAGCTTTACAGTGCTTTTCTGCTGGGAAAGATAATCCACCTTTTCTACCAATGTCACCTCAGCCTAAAATCCAAGGAGAAAAAGTGAAAAGTAGAGGCTGATTCTTAGCAGTACACTCCCTGCCTCCCCCCCTGAAGCACCCCCTCCAACGTTCTGGATGCAGCTTTGGTTGGCCTCCGGAATTCCTTATGTGTTGCTTATGAAGACTTGCTTTCCGATCTGTCGAAAAAGACCTTATGATTCTGGAGACCATATTTTTTTCCACATGAAAACTAAGGACATGTGGTGTAATGAATACATTTGTCCCCCCAAAAAAATCCAAGACAGGCGGTCACCATACTTTCGATGTCAGGGGATTAGAGATTTATAAACAGTTTCCACTCTGTATGCAAAGGATAGGTTCCTTTCCAGAAGGCATGATTTGTGTTGTTTTTCTGGGATTGAGGAGGAAGGGGGAGGCTGGCTCTCCCTGTCTGACTCAGGCTCAGGAAACTGCGTCTCCTGTGTGCGTCCCAAGTTGTCCTCCTCCATGGTCAGCACACTTCTGGTGCACAGAGCCACCCTGGCTGCTGATGGTCACTGGGAATATCAACAGGCAGAAGCGAACTTTGTGCGTGGTCCCTGCCTGGGTCACCCCCTCGGGTGAGTTAAGTCTTGGCTGTCAGAAACTGCTCTTGTGCCAGGAGTGCTAAGCCATATTTATTTTTACCAGGCCTCTCAGACTTTCTTGTTTGGAGTGAGAGATCCTGAAAAGCATGCCAGAATGAGCTGTTTGTCTCCCTTTTATTGTCCTGTGGGACATGCCCCTAGAAAAGTTGTAGGGGGCTGCCAATTCCAGAGGGGTCTCGGAGGCATTGGTTTCCTCAGAAACACCACCCCTTCCTCCATCCTTCTAGGACAGACCAGGACACTGCATTTCCAAGATCAGAATATCGCCCTGAATTAGAACATCCCTAATGGCCTTTCCATAGAAAACACAGGGAGTGTTTTCTTGTTCTTGTTCTATAGAAACAAGATAGAAATGGGCATGATTTTGATCCACTTGGGTTGGTAGAATTCTCTTGTAATGGAGGCATCATTCAAAACCCTGAATTTCTAAACATAATTCTTCTAAAAGAGTAAAAAGTTTGAAAGTTCATACTTTAAAAGAGTGGTTCTCAATCAGGAATGATTTTGCAGACACAGGGCAATACCTGAAACATGTTTGGGAGTGGGTATTACCAGCAAATAATGAGTAGTAGCCAGGGATCCTGCTAAACCGCCTGCAAGGAGCAGGACATCCCTCCCACAACAAAAAATGACCCAGCCCCAAATTTCAATAGTGCTGAGGTTGAGAGACCCTGATTTAAAAGGTTAAGGGCATGAGTCTGCAAAGAATTGCTCCTTCATCTCTCTAGAATTCACTTTGTGTGAATGGAAGGCAGGAATTCTTAAAGCTATGGAAGGGAAAATGAGAGAAAGCACAGGCAAAGGAGCTAAAGGAGTCATATACCTATCTGCTTTGGGAAGCCCATTTCCAGTACTCATTCACTTAATAATAGTAAGTATTTCTTCCAGTGTGTTACAGTGCATTATGTGCCAGGCACTGTAGAAGCAGTGGTAAACAGATGTATCAGATCTCTGGAACCTGCAGTCTGATGGGTGTGGAGGCTACAAGTATGCAGAGGCATTAAAAGAATGATCTCATAAATGAATGCAAAGCTACAAATGATAGGGGCATTCAAGTAAAAGTACAGGGTTCTATTAAAGACAAGACTTGATTTAGATTTGGGGTTTCAAGCAAGGCCTGTCAGAGGCACTGACACTTAAGTTCATTAAGAGTCATCAGGCTAAGAGTTGATGGGAAGGGTCTTCCAGGCAGAAGGAAGAGTATGTGCAAAGGCTGTGAGCCAGGAAATATGTTCATAGGATTTATGAAAATGTATCATTAACTTTTAGCAATGGGTGTGCTTTTATCTAGGTACAGGGGGTTACTGCTGGAAACCAGGAAAAAAAAATAAAGAACATATAAGGGAATAGTCTAATTTACATTTCTGTGCTTTCTCTTACTACACATCTTCCATACCACCATTCCTATCACCGACACTTTTCATGTTCCAGCGTAGCAGTGGTACCCATGTCAGGATTTGGGGCACAATAGCTGATTCGGTTCCCTGGCCTAACTTGGGACACACTCTGAACAGTGGGACTTTCTAGCACATTTTTATCTCCTGAAAGCTTGATATTCACACAACTGGCACATAAAAATAGAGCCCTTTGCTGCAAGTATCTCAGTATGCCTTGCTTATTTCGGCAGCACAGATAAATTTAGAATGATGCATGAACAAATATATCAATGAATAAATATTTGTTTAATAACAAACATGAATCAAGCATCTATGTAAATGGTCTCTCTGTTTCCACACTTGCCCCTTTATAATTCATTCTGTACAAAGCAACCTGAATGACTTCTTAAGAAACATAAATCAGATCATGTCATTATTTGGCATAAATGCTTCCAATGGCTTCCTATTACACTTAGAACCTGAATGACTTCTTAAGAAACATAAATCAGATCATGTCATTATTTGGCATAAACGCTTCCAATGGCTTCCTATTACACTTAGAAGAATATCCATATTTCTCCCTTGGCCGTCAAAGTCCTTCATGATCTGGCCTCTGCCTACTTCTTTGACCACGTTTCCCCTACTCATTCTGCTCTAGTCACACTGGCTTTCTTTTGCCTGAGCAACATGCTATCATCTCCGTCCACCTTTTGTATGAGTTGTCTGACTCCTCTACTTAGAACACTCTTTCCCCAGACCTGCCCATGGTTGGTCTCAGCTCAGTGTCACAGCTTCAGACACGGTTCACCTCACCACCCTAAATTTGCCTTACTCTCACTCACTGCCTTTACCTTATTGTATTTAGGAGGTTGGATATGTTTTCATAGAGATGAGAGCATTTCATCTAGGTCTTATAGGATGTGTAAGAGTTTACTAGGCAGCAAATATGGGAGAGGTACATTCTCAGTGGAGACAGAACTTGTGAGCGAAGCAAGAGGGTGTGAAAAGCTTAGTATGTTTCAGAACAGTGAGTAGGAAAGTGTAGCTTAACTATGCAGGGGAGAGTAAATGGCCAGGAGGCTAGAAAAGTGGGTTGGGACCAGACCGTGAAGGGAGATGTATGAGTGTAGGTTAAGGAATTTTGCTTCAGCCTAGTAATGGTGAGTTGGCAATGCTTTTTAGGTAACATCAAATTTGAATATTAGAACAATAAACTCTTATCACCATATAGAGGATGGTTTGGCAGAGAAAAATCAGACACAGGCCTTGTCTGGGTAGCTCCGTCGGTTAGAGAGTCATCTCAATACACACCAAGGTTGTGGGTTTGATCCCCGATCAGGGCACATACAAGAATCAATCGATGAATGCATAAGTGGAACAACAAATCAATGTATTTTCCCTCTCTCTCTCTCTCTCTCTCTCTCTCAAGTCAATAAATAAAAATAAAAATAAATAGGCACAGAGACTGCAGCTTTTTTGTCCTAAGATTCTGAAATTTGGGACTTTCCAGTTCACATCCTAATTTTTTCTAATGCTTCCTAGTATATTCCCTTTCATCCTCCTGAACTAATTCTCTTATCTTGTCCACATATAGCATTGTCTCAATGCCTTTTGTTGAGTTTGTTGCCTTTTTTGTGGGCATTTCTAAAGATACGATGGTCTGTCACATACAGTATTTAGGTGTGAGAAGGATATGCCAGTGTTTTCTGGTTGATTTTTAATGACCTTCTCAATGATGTCTTGCATTTTTCTGGACTTTTTGCTCTCATAAATTTGTTTCATGAATTAGTTCCTATGAGGCAACCATAAGTCCTATGGGGTGGATGGACTTTGTTTTCTATACTTTTATTTATTTTTTAAAATTGTTTTGACTTGCAGGGATTTTTAAAGAGTTTATTTATTTTTAGAGAGGAGAGGGAGGGAGAAAGAGAGGGAGAGAAACATTGATGTGTGGTTGCCTCTCATGTGCCCCCTACTGGGGACCTGGCCTGCAACCCAGGCATGTGTCCTGACTGGGAATCAAACCGGCGACCCTTTGGTTCGCAGGTCGGCGCTCATTCCACTGAGCCACACCAGCCAGGGCCATTTTCTCAGGTACTTATTCTATCAGGCATTAGAGATTTAAAGATGAATGAAGACTGTTTCTGCCCTCAAGGAATTCATAATCTAGTAGAATTCAAAGAATTTTTAAAAAATATCATAAATGCTTAGCAAAATGCATAGTCTAGGACAGAGGAACACACAGCTGATTTTCGTGGGCTACCAAGAAGAATCAGAAAATCTCCCTCCCTTTCAAACTATATGAAAGTGTAATTCCTGTTTTTTTTGCAGCATTTAAAAAATATAAAATAACAAGAAGGCACAAGTCTGTAATTTGCCTTTCACCTTCACTTCAATTTAAACCATATCCTCTTAATCATTTTCTTGTAGCGCATTAGTTAATTTTATCTGTCCCACAGTTAGTAAGTGTTTTCTTTGCAATTTCTCTGAAAGCTCTGGTCAGTCGCTCCGTGGCAGTCCAAAATGGCTTGTATGTAAATAGCATTTTTAATTTAAGCATGTTAATTCCATATGGTGGTATCACACTTAGTTTCTGCTGTGCTCCTAAAGAGGGTAAGTCTTTTAAGAAGAGCCTCGGAGCTTAGGGTGAATTTCATGACCTGCATTTCTTGGCCGCTCCTTTGCTATTAGCATCTTTTCTGCTTGATGACTTGATAAAAGCTTGTCCTAGTTCCTTGAACCTGTTTGGTTGCAACAATTCAACCTGAATTTTTTTCTGATTGTTTCCTTGAGGTTTAAAACTATTTAGTACATTGATGTTTATTTTTCTGAAGTTTTCTATTCCAGGGAGGATTCTTTTCCCTATCAATCTCTTCCTAGGTCCTTGACACAGTCAGCAATGTCTATGAATTTTCTCTCTTTTTAAAAGATTTATTGATTTTTTTTTTTTTTTTTTTAGAGAGAGAACAGGGTAGGGAGAGAGAGAGAGAGAGAGAGAGAAAGAGACAGCAATTTGTTGTTCCACTTATTAGTGCATTCATTGGCTGATTCGTGTATGTGCCCTGACCGGGATTGAATTCACAACCTTGGCGTTTCAGGATGATGCTCTAACCAACTGAGCTCCCCAACCAGGGCTATTAATTTTCTCTTTATAATTAGTAATTATGATCTGATAAATTGATGTTTCGACATATACTCTCCGTTGTGGTTGTTTCTCCTATTGTTTTGAGTTTGATGTTTCCATTCCTTATGCTGTAATACTTTAACATCTCATGCCCTCTTTTTGCTTTAATCAATTTTATATCACCTGCTTATTCAGGATTGTGGAGTTGTCTTCTGATTTGCTGGATGATTATTCGTTTGGGTAAAATTTTCAGAAATATGTTATGATAATTTAAGAGTTTGAAAAGCCTATCTAAATTGAAGGCGGATATATTTTTTTTCTTTCCTTAGTATTCAGCAGGGTCATAAAAATACACTTGGCTTTCCTACATCCAAGATTACTCTATCCAGCAAAGCTATCATTTAGAATGGAAGGGCAGATAAAGTGCTTCCCAGATAAGGTCAAGTTCAAGTTCATCATCACCAAGCCCTCATTATATGAAATGTTAAAGGGACTTATCTAAGAAAAAGAAGATTAAAAACATGAACAGTAAAATGACAACAAACTCACGGTTATTAACAACCGAACCTAAAACAAAAACAAAAACAAATTAAGCAAACAACTGGAACAGGAACAAAATCACAGAAATGGAGATCACATGGAGGGTTATCAACAGGGGAGTGGGAGAGGAGAGAGAGGGGAAAGGTACAGGGAATAAGAAGCATAAATGGTAGGTAGAAGATAGACAGGGGGAGGTTAAGAATAGTATAGGAAATGTAGAAGCCAAAGAACTTATATGTATGAGCCATGGACATGAACTAAAGAGAGGGAATGTGGGTGGGAGGGAGTGTGCAGGGTGGAGGGGAATAAAGGGGGAAAATGGGACAACAGTAATAGCATAATCAATAAAATATATTAAAAAAATAAGCCTGGCTTTAACAACTCCTGTGTATTTTCACTTTTCTTAAGACTGATGTTTTTATGTTTCATTGAAAAATTTCCTCTACCACAGATATGTCGGCAAAATCCATTACCATGTAATCTATGGCAGAAGATAAATCTAAAAGTAGTGGCCCTTTCTTGGGAAAAACAAACACTATCTGGAAGGTCATCTCTTCTGCTTAAAGAGTATTTAAAAATTTTTCGAGCCACTCTTTTTTTTGTTTGTTTGTTTTCAGGTAATAATACATGCCTATTATTGAAAACCTTTGTGAACACAGAAAAGTGTAAAGAAGAAAAGTGTAAACAGCAGTAATTCCACCACCAGGAAAAGGCCACCTGTCATTTCTGTGCAACCCCAAATTTTCCTGAAGCCTTAGTCTAGCAACCACCTACCCTCTTCTAAGTCATCTTCAACAGACCGTTCAGGACATTAAGAATAGAGACTGACTTTAAATATAAGGATCCTTAGGATTTTTATGGAAGGGACAGAGCTGTAGGAAAAATCTACAAATTGCTCCAGAGATGACATCTTGTTCTTATTTAGCTTTCTTTGAGTCATTAACAGTCAGGCGCCACTGGTGCTGAAACTTATCATTATTATAACCGCAAATGGGTTAATGCCCAAACAAAGCTATATTCTTGGGGCTGGTTCCCAGCTCCACCACACAGACCTCAGCAGCAGCAGCACTCTCTCCAAGACCCAGGATAATGCTCCACAAATAAGAGGATGTCAAATGTTCAGCCTGGACTGAAAATTCTTCTCTTTTATCTGGTAGCTTCCAGTTGCTGGCAGGGCAGAGCAAAAGAAAAAAAAAATAAATGAATAAATACCAAGCCAATAAACCCTAAAAAAAGAGGTGGTGTGGTTTAGTGGTCAGACCACTAGCCTGGGGGTTGGAGTAGCTGAGATCCAGTTCTAGCTCTCCCACTATTGGCTGGATGATGCTAGACAATTCATTTTCCTGATACGTTCCTCAGTTCCCCTACTTGGAAAAGGGAGAAGTGCCTTAGAAAGTTCTTATGACAAATGGTCTGAAAATAGCTCCAGGTTGCTTGGAAATAAGTGAAATTGTAATCCTTAACCATGACTATCCTATTACTTTATTAATAAGATAGTAATAGGCCACAAGTGGGAAAGTTGTAAACTTTCTATGTCCTGAAGCTGTATTGGTAAGCGGAACGGGGGACCAGGGTGGAGGAAGCAGGCACATATCTCCATCATATTTGCAGAACTTCACATCAAACGTCAAATTACTAAATTCATTGCTTCAAGATAATAAATGCTGCTCCTAGTTTGGGTCTGTCCCTTTATCCTTACCGCATCTAAACTCAGTGTGACTCACAGGAACCTAGAAATGAGACACACATACAATTTTAAGGGAAAGGGAGAATTAGGAGGTTTGAAGCTCCTGTTGGAAGAGGCTAAAAATAGACCACTCAAAACACAAAGAGAAGAGCCTCCTCTTTCTTTTTCCTCCCCATGTAGGTGGTCCACTGGCTTCCCAGTCATTCCTTTGATAGCATGATTTTTGTTTTCTTTTCATAAAACCTTACCTCGTTTGTTTGGGGTGGAGGAGGCGCGAACTAAAACATGTGAGAAAGGAGCGGCTTTCTCCCATAGGTTTCAACTGTGACAAGTGCTACAGCCCACTAACCTGCTGTTGGGAGTGAAGGGGAGCAAAAATGAGAAACGTCTGGATCTCTGGAAACTTAAACACCAATGCATGTTCTTCCCTCTTAAAGACGTGAGCAATTAGGCACAGGAAGAAACAAATCCGATAGGTGTCTTGGTTTGTGCACCCCATCCCCGTCCAGAAGTGAAGTGTCTTGGTAGGAAAAAAGAAAAACACTTGGGAAGTGTCCCAAACAGTAAGGGATTGGAGGAGTAAAAGGAGAAACGAGAGAGGAACTTGAGAGGCAATGTCAATGAACTCTCAGAGGATTTAACGAGCACCTTCTGTGCGTCCAGCCCTGTTATAGGAGCAGCCAAGATACACGCATGTGAAAGCACTTGGTAGCAAGTGAAGAGAGTAAATAATAAAGAGATAAAAAGAGGTCTTGGGAAACTAAGTCTTTATGGGAATTTAGGGGTGGGAGCTATTGTGAGAATAGCAGCTGCATAAAGCAGGAAGAGTTACAAAAGTCAGAAATTGAGAGTATGGGAGGCTGGCGATAATTCTTGGAAACCGGGAAATACGATAATTCGAAAGAGTGCTCCACTCAAATTCTTCTAAAACCACCTCCCCAGCAAGTCGTGAGTCCTAGGGACGCTTGGACCACCGCGAAGCAGCCGCCCCCGGAACTGGTGTGGCCAGCTTGGCGTTGCGATACGGAAACTGTTTGCGTGACACCCCCTCCGCCTCCCGCCTCTCCTCCGGCTGCTTAGGTGCCATGGCAACGGAGAGAGCCGGCGACCTGGGTTCCGGAAGCCGGAGCACTAAAGCTTGGAAGCTCCCCCACTCAAATGATGCTGAGTCCGGAGCGCCTAGCCCTACCGGACTACGAGTACCTGGGTAGGAGCTTCGGGGAAGGAAAGAAGAGCAGACGAATTGGGCCGAGATGTGGCGGGGGGGCGGGGTCTGGGTGGAACCGGTCGCAGTGGGATGGGGAGGAGCCGGGAAGGGGGCGCCTTCTGGGTCCTGAGCCTGTAAGGCCGAGGGAGGCCGAAAACAGCACCCGGGGAGTAAAGAATGTGGGAGGTGTACGGGCTGCAGCCCAGGCCATGAGGAGTGTGTTCAAAGTGGGATAGGCTGCAGTGGAGAATTTGGGGCCCTTCTGGGGTGTTACTGATGTGCTGGTAGTGGAGTAACCTTGAAACCCAAAGTGCCAAATCAGTCATTCGCTGAATAATCATTTTACCGTTTTAGCGGCAACTAACAACTTTGAGCGTTTCATCACCGTAGGCTCTGTACTAAACATTTTAGATACATTCTTCATTGAATCGTCACAACAGCCCTAGGAGGAACGACTGTGTTTTGCTTCTATTTTTGCAGTCGGAGAAACTGAGGCTGAAGAGATAGCTTGCATCAATGAGACCACACAGCGAAGAAATGGTAGCACTAGGATCAGAACCTCATTTGCCCACTCCAAAACCTGAGCTCCTTACCACTGAGGCAATAGCTAGTGCTTTATTGAGCACCTTTAGTGTGTAAGGTATTTATTGGATGAAAACAGAATATATGCACACGAATACTTAAGTATTAATAGACTTTATTTTTTAGAGCAATTTCAAGAAAACTGAGACGATATTATACAGAGTTCCCGCATTCCCCCGCACCCAGAGTTTCTCTTATTATTAACATCTGGCATTAGTGTAGTACATTTGTCGTCGTGGATGAACAAATGTCGATACAGTATTACTAACTAAAGTTCCTAGTTTACATTAGGGTTCAGTCTTCGTGTTGTCAGTTCTATGGGTTTTAATAAATGCATAAGGTCATGAAACTGCCATTATAGTATCATGCAGAATAGTTTCACTGCCCTAAAAATTCTGTGTTCTACCATTCATCCTTACCCCAGCCACTAATCTCTTTGCTGTCTTTAAAGTTTTACTTTTCTAGAATGTCACAGAATTGGAGTCAGACAGTAAAGTGGCTTCTTTCACTACGCAATATGCATTTAAGTTCCCCGAATGTCTTTTCCTGGCTTGATAGTTCATTTCTTTTTATCACTGAATAACATCAATTGTTTAAATGTACTATATGCAGTTTTAATGAAAACCAGTTCTAGTTTAAATTTTTGAATTGGTAATATGGAAACTGGATTTAAAAATACAAAGTTTATGGGGAAAAGCCTCCTCCCACCCCTTTCCCCTCATCTGCCAGTTTCCCTCCATAACCAGCCCCTTACCAATAACCACTATTATTGGCTTCCTGTGCATCCTTCCAGAGTTTGTCATGTACGCAAGAGTAATACAGGGCATGCTTTTTTCATTTAATATACCTCGGAGTAATTTCTTTATCAGTAGAGAGATGCCTCATTTTTTTATTTTTTAGGTGCACAGCATTTAAATACTTTATTTAACCAATTCTCTCTTGGTAGACAGTAGGTTGTTATTAGCCTTTTGATATTACTAAAAATACTGCACTGAATAACCTGCAATTTTGTTACTTTGTTAGATCTGCAAGGATCAATTCCCTGAAGTAGAATCGCAGGTCAGGGCTATATGCAGTTTTCTTTTAATCCTCACCTGAGGACGTGCCCATTGATTTTAGAGAGTGTGGAAGGGAGGGAGAGAAACATGGATGTGAGAGAGAAACATCCATCAGTTGCTTCCGGCAGGCACCTGGACCAGGGACAGAGCCTGCAACTCAGGCATGTGTCCTGACCAGGAATCGAAGCCGCAACCTTTCAGTTCACCTGACAACACTCCAACCAACTGAGCCACACTGGCCAGGGCAGGGGTATATGCATTTTAAATATTGGTAGATGTTGCCAAATTGCCCTTCCTAGGGGTTGTACCAGCAATGTAAGAGCATGCCTGTTTCTCCATAGTCTTTCCAATAAAATATATCAAGCTTTTGGGTATTTTCAACCTATTAAGTGACAGATAGTCCCAGGGAGATTTAATATGCATTTCTTTTATGAAGTTGAGCATCTTTTCACCAAGTTCAAGGGCTATTTGGTATTTCAAAGGCATATATATATATATATATATATATATATATAGAGAGAGAGAG
>VMDR010003146.1:0-76698 GCA_007922815.1 Macrotus californicus
TGGGCTTTCTTTTCATTTCCTTGATGGTTTTCTTTGAAGCAGAGTTTTTAATTTTGACAAAGTCCAATTTTTTAATTGCTTGCGCTTTTGGTGTCTTATCTAAGAAACCATTGCCCAGTCCAAGGTCACCAAGATTTGCCCCCATGTTTTTTCTTTGAGTTTTATAGTCTGTAAGTTTGTAGCTTGATTTATACACACATACATTATACATACACACACACACACACACACACACACACATATGTGGTGGAGAAAGTATGTTTCCAGTTGTGAGTCCACGAAACAGTTTATTCTCGTGCTATTGTTTATTAACTATTGCATTAGATTCCATGTGAACAACTGCAGATCTACTTTTGCCTCACCCAGCACAGTTTTGTAGGGTGGCTCTTCCGTTTAGATCTGTAATTCGCTTTGAGTTAACTTCCACGTGCAGCGTGAGGTAAGGGTCCAACTTCACGGTTCCGCGTGTGGTTGTGGAGTCTTCCCAATCGCGGCTGTTGAAGAGTTCCCCACGGAACGGTCTTGGCACCTTTGCCAAACGCCGGCTGGCCCTACAAACATGGCTTATGTCTGAGCTCTCACGTCTACCCCGTCGGTCTGTGTGTCCGCAGGCCAGCTCCACACAGCCTCGATGAGCGCTGTTTCACAGCCGGTTTGCGACTGGGAAGTGTCGGTGCTCCAGATCTGTGCTCCTTTTGTCGGATTGTGTGGGCTCTTGTGGGTCCTTCGCAGGACGCTGTTGTCTTAACATCTTGGGTGGCGGCAAACCGTAGCCTCTGATATGAGCCATGAACCACAGAAACAGATAAAGGCATGTGGAGCCAAGTGCGCGCAGTCAGACTGGTCGGAAGTGACGGGGAGAAGGAGAACAGGACAGTCCCAGCGGGGCTTAGCGTGTCATTCTGAGGTCAGCCATCACAGGCACAGGGGACCCAGCTACCGTGTCCACACCCCTGCACTCAGGGCCTCCTGCGGTGATCCCCTCTCCCTCCCTCCGTGCCTCTCTCGCCTGCACCCGCCTCTCTTCCTTCCTTCCTTTCCAAAGGGGTTCCTTTTCGTCTGGCACTAAATGCTGGGAACACAGCAATGAACAAGGGACCCAAAAGGTGCCTGCTCACATGGAGCGTATGCTCTCGTGGGAAGGCCAGATAACAAAGTGATGACGATCACAAGAGATTGGGGAGCAGAAAGGGGCAGGGTGGTTGTGATTAGGAATGTCAGGAATGCCTCAGAGGAGATGGCCTAAGAGACAGGGAGGGAGGGAGCCAGGCTGGGGTGGGTGGGGCCGGGGGAGGTTCTGGTCAAAGGGTGTGTGCTGAGGCCCCACGCCTGGAAAATTCAGTGGGGTTAAGGAGCTGAAAGGACATCGGGGTGGCCAGCTCACTCAAGGCCACGGAGGACTCTGGATTTTATCCTCAGCTCAGAGTGTTGGGCGGAGAAGTCCTACCTGGGGAGGGGCATTGGGGAGTAAACATAACATTTTCCAAGAGTTTTTAATGAGTTTGTCACAGCGTGCCGTTGATTTTAACAAGCAGAATACGTAACTGAGTAACTGATACATTCCCAATTTTGGTTTAAAAAAGAATGTGTGGAGATGAATTGCAGAGTCACCAGAAAGAGACTTAACGGGATGTCAGCAGCGGCTGTCCCTGGGCGGCAATGTCATCATCACCCTGTCTGTACCCCTCAGTCCTTTCCAAGTTCTCCAGAAACGCCGTCTGTCCACTCCCTGACCGCAGAGGAGGGTGACTGTGGGGTTACTGTGGAAGCACACACTCCCGAGGGCACGGGGCGGGGAGGGGACCGAGGGCATCTGGGGTGCCCTCGCTGACCAAGCCTGCCTCTTCCCAGTTCGAGGGCTGCTCGAAGGCCTACTCCCGCCTGGAGAACCTGAAGACGCACCTGCGGTCCCACACCGGGGAGAAGCCCTACGTGTGCGAGCATGAGGGTTGCAACAAGGCCTTCTCCAATGCCTCCGACCGCGCCAAGCACCAGAACCGCACCCACTCCAACGAGGTAGCCCGCAGGGGCGCGCGCACGGGCCCACGAGCACACGTGTAAATGCATCGTCCCCTGGCTTCTAGACATCTGGAGGCCAGGTAGCCAGGTGCCCCTCCCCACCACTGACCCACTGTCTGGACTCGGCACACAGCAGCCGGCCTCAGCCCCCACAGCCTGGGGAGCTGGCAGACATGCTATACCCACTAGTGCTGCCTGTTCCTGCTGGATCGGTGAGCCCCCTGCTGATGGGAAACAGCAGCCTTTGTTGCCCCCGGTGGCCAGAACCCCTGGCAGGGCTGAGAGTGCCCAGGGATCAAAGTTGGCAGGAGCCCATGGTGTCCACTGTACCCGCTTCCCAGTCCCTGCCCAGCCAGTCAAATACTGTCAAACAGGGAGACTCAGGAAAGAACATTTCTAAAAGCTTAGATACATTGGGACCCCAAAGGGACTTGCTTCAGTGCTTGTAAGAAGTTAGAGGAATTCCCAAAGGCATCTGACCTGAGTCTGTATAGACGAGCTGGCCTTGAAGAGGGGGGTATGCCCGTGTGTATGTGTGTATGGGTATGTGTGTTAATATGTGTAGATGTGTGGGTATGGGCGTACATGTGTATGTATTGTGTAGGGAGTGTGGCTCTGTGTGTGTGTGTGTGCTTATATGTATTGGGTGTGTGTCTGCACGTAGACATCTGCATAAACAAGTGTGCTCATGTGCATGTGTGTATGTGTGTGCCTAAATGCATCGGGTATGGTCTGTGTGTGGACATGTGTGCACACATGTGCATACACATGTATGTCTGTGAGTGTGGGCTATGCGTGTATATGAGCTCAGGACTGAGGTTCAGAAACGCTGGGTTTTCACTGTGTTCCTGGGCGACTTGGAGCGGTCTATTTGCGTCTCTGAACCCAGCTTTCCCTATCTGCGAGCTCAGGGTTCTGGTACTGTCTCACAGGTATAGCACTCAACACCGATATAAAAAATCCCAGCGCCCTGGCCACAGGGGACGTCACACCAGGCTCTGTGTCCCCGTGTCCCCCCACGGTGTCTGATCTGTGACCCCCAGCTTGTGGCGGAGGCTCCTGTAACCACATGCTTACCTGCTGGAAAAGGTGGCCAACTGGCCAGCAGGGTAGGCCCCTGCAGGCCTGGGGCCAGTGTGCTTCCATCCAGAGGGCGTGGCCACAAGCAGGTGGAGCGCCTTCCCACTGTGGCAGTTAGGCTCTGCGGAAGGCCGTGGCGTGGCTGCAAGGGGAATGGGGTGTGCCTATTCCGAGTGTGTCGCCGTGGCCCAGCCATAAAGCCACTGCCTGCTTCTCTTCCCAGAAACCCTATATCTGCAAGATCCCAGGCTGCACCAAGCGGTACACGGACCCCAGCTCTCTGCGGAAGCACGTGAAAACGGTGCATGGCCCAGATGCTCACGTCACCAAGAAGCAGCGCAACAACGTGCACCTCCGTGCCCCATCGCTCAAGGAGAATGGAGACAATGAGGCCAACCCTGAGCCTGGGGGCCAGGGCTCTGAGGAGACGGCTGAAGCCAGCAGCACCAGCCGGGCCGTGGAGGACCGCCTGCACATCAAAGCCATCAAGACTGAGAGCTCTGGGGTGAGCGGGGTCGGGCGTTGGTGGCCCCATCCCCCAGGAAGCCAGGCCCAGCAGGCAAGGGCCATTCTGTAGCACCACCGGGGGTCCAGAGGTCCAACTGCAGTTGTGGGCTCTGCCCTAGGGTCCCCTCCCTACGCATACAATGTTGTCCCTTCTCTCCAGTTGGACTTTCCTCCCTCACCACCTTGAGCCTCTTATAGAAGCTCTCTTGTGCCAGGTCCCATTCTGCTGGGCAGGCTGTGGGTGATGGGAGTGCCTGCCCTCATGTGGTCAGTCTTCAGGGGCGTGGGGTGGGTTCCTGGTGTTAAGCTGTTCTGACCAGCACTGAGTGTGCCACAGTGGGTCCCTCCCCCTCTGTCCTGCCTTTGCATCCTCACCCCTCTGGCTTCCACTCTTTTTTCTAACCACCTGTTCTTTGTCTCCACCTCTTTTTCCTGACTGTACCTCCCCTAAGGATAGACGTTACTGAGGTGAGCGGAGAAGCTGGTGTGGGTGTGGGCGGGCTGGCATGAGTGAGGGTGGGCTGGCGGGAAGGCGGGTTTGGATAGGTAGGCAGCAGACACTGCCGGTGGGACCATCGGAACAGGCAAACACTGGCAGTAGGAGTCAAGCTGACAGGTACGGGAGCAAGGGGTGGGGACCAAGCCCACACGAGGGAGAGGGCAGAGTAGGTGTGGGTGAGGGCTGCAGAGGACAGAAGGACTGACCTACAGCGGGTCTTGAGTACCAAGGTAAAGAACGTGTGTGGTGCCATGGACAGGATGGGGTATTGCAGCTTCCCAAGGAAAGGTCCAGGATTTGGGGCATTCAGCCTGAAAACAAGCCCAGAGGTGCCACTGAGTTCAGTTCCAGGTTCCGCGGAGTTCTGCACGGCACACACACATCATGAGCTCTCAGCCCCATCTACTCCCACCCAGAGGAAGGGCTAGCTCGATGGCCACTTAGAGCAGGTCTGCGCCCAACAGTCCCACCTCCCAGCTTGCTCTTCGCTTTCCAGCCACCTGCCCCTGTGGCCTGTTGAGAAGGCACAGAGTCGGCAGGCTTTGGTGGTTCCTCGCGTCGTTGTGGGCACGTCACAGTTGTTGGGAATGCCCTTTCACGTCAGCATCCTCATGTGGCTTTGGCAGCCTCTGTGGGCACAGCTTCCGAGTGCCCACGGGTTGAAAGCTCAGCGGGCAGGGTTCTGAACGAGATACTGGCTGGGAGAGCTTAGTCGCATGGGGTGAGCTCCAGGGGGCTGGCAGTGACTGGGTGTCCTCCGTGCGCCGATGTTCACTAAACCGCCTTGCAGGCAGTTCAGGTCCATCTTACAGTTGAGAAAGCCAAGGCTCAGAGAAGAGATGCTTTGTATGCTTCTCCACTGGGTAGCTTCCTTCCCGCCCCTGGGTGTGCAGGGGTGCATTGTGGGTGTAGGCCCAGGTGGGTTCTCACACCTCTGAGTCCGCGCCTTCTCACCATGTCCCCTGCAGCTGTGTCAGTCCAGCCCCGGGGCCCAGTCGTCCTGCAGCAGTGAGCCCTCTCCCTTGGGCAGCGCCCCCAACAATGACAGCGGTGTGGACATGCCGGGGACAGGGCCTGGAAGCCTGGGAGACCTGACAGCTCTGGATGACATGCCGCCGGGGGCCGATGCCTCAGCCCTGGCCGCCCCCTCCACGGGTGGCCTGCAGCTGCGCCAACACATGACCACCATGCACCGGCTAGAGCAGCTCAAGAAGGAGAAGCTCAAGTCACTCAAAGATTCCTGCTCGTGGGCAGGGCCGGCCCCACACACCCGGAACACCAAGCTGCCTCCCCTCCCGGGAAGTGGTAAGTGCAGGTCCCAGTGTGTGGGCTAGGGAGGGGCAGAGCCTGGGGCAGCATCCACTAGGTTCATGCCCATCCAGCGCCATGTGTCCTCACTGGATTCCCACAATAGGATGGGTCTCACCGACCCACTGCACGGGCTGGGAGGCTGAGACTCCCAGAGGCGAAAGTGCCTCGCTTAAATCAATGGCAGAGCCGAGGCCCAGCCTAGCTAGGCCTGAGTAGCTGCAAAGCCTGAGCTCTTTCAACGATACCATGCTGCACCCTCGGACCCCTAAAAAAAGGTAGTCTCTGCTCACATCATCCTCTTCCTCGTGAGTCATTCAATCACTTATCAAGTACCTGCTCCTGGCACCATGGCAAAGGCTTCAGGCAGGAGTGACATCATGCTAGTCCCTGTGGTTACAAGGAGCATGAGAGTTAGAAGACCATACCACCAGGTGCATAGTCACCCACAGAGTGAGCCAAACACACTGAGGTAGAGCCGAGTGGAGGAGGGAAACAGCACATCAACTGGGGACGGGCAAGGAGGACTGCATGTAGGAGGCGGTCCTGTGTTCAGCCTCAGGGGGTGTTGGCCAAGCTCTGAGACAGAAAGCAGCTTCACCAAGCATTTCTTGATTGCTGACCCTGTGCCAGGCAGTGCACCAGGCACGCTGGGGCACTTATCCTATAGGCTGCCCTCCAGGGACTGACAGCCCAGCGTGGACCATAGGACTGGGTTTTTGAGAAGTAGACACTGAGATGCTCCACCCAGCCCTCCCCTGAAGGGAGGGCTTGTTGACTCAGCTGCTGAGGATGCTGCTGGCAGATGACCTTTAACCCTCAGCCTCCCAGAGATCGCCTGGGTTGCTGACAGCTGCCTCACCCAAGGTCACCCCTTCCCGGGGTGGCCTACATCCAATGACTGGTCACTGCCAGAGTGTAAAGGCTGTTTGGGCCCAGAGCTCCCCGTGAAGTCAGCTGAGGCTGTCGCTGGGTCCCTGTCCCTGCTCATTTCTCCCACCTGCCTGCCTTTCCTCCCCTTCCATGGGCCTGGGTCCCGGGCCCTCCCTGTAAGCAGCCTGCTCAGGAAACCCAGTCCTGGGAGCCCAGCGGGCAGCGCCCATCCACGGAGGGTGAGGCACTGTGAGGCTGTGGCCAGGGCCCTCCAGGACTCTCTTCAGCAACTCAGCTCTATGGAGAGGACGTTGTGCCTACAGCCAGAGAAACAGAGCACAGACGTAATGAGAATGCAGGGCCTGCCAGGCAGTGGGAGAGCAGGACTGGGCTCTGGCTTCCTGACTCCTGCTTGCCTCCCCCTCCCCCCCACCCGCCCCCAGTGATAAGTGCCACCATTTGCTCACTTACTGCTCCTTCCTTCCTTCCTCTTTCCATTCAGAAGTCACTGGTTGGTTGCCTCCTGTGTACCAGGCCATGTCCTAGGGATCCAGGGGTGCAAACTCGGCTTCGTCACAGCAGGCAGAACACCCCACTTCCCCCCCACCCGTGATGACCCTTCTCCTTTCCCACAGGCTCCATCCTGGAAAACTTCAGTGGCGGTGGGGGTGGCAGGCCGGTGGGGCTGCTGCCCAACCCGCGGCTGTCCGAGCTATCTGCCAGCGAGGTGACCGTGCTGAGCCACCTGCAGGAGCGCAGGGACAGCTCCACCAGCACAGTCAGCTCCGCCTACACCGTGAGCCGCCGCTCCTCGGGCATCTCTCCGTACTTCTCCAGCCGCCGCTCCAGCGAGGCCTCGCCCCTGGGCGCCGGCCTCCCTCACCATGCCAGCTCCGCGGACTCCTACGACCCCATCTCCACTGACGCGTCCCGGCGCTCGAGCGAGGTCAGCCAGTGCAGCGGCGTCGGTGCGGGGCCGCTCAGCCTGACTCCCGCACAGCAGTACAGCCTTCGAGCCAAGTACGCGGCGGCCACGGGTGGGCCACCCCCGACGCCGCTGCCGGGCCTGGAGCGCGGGAACCTGCGGGCCCGACTGGCGCTGCTGGACGCATCTGACCGCATGTTGGGCCCCCGGCGGGGCAGTGGCGGGCCAGCCTATGGCCACGCAGGGCCCGCACCAGCCTTCCCCCACGAGGCACAGGGCAGTGGAGCGCGTCGGGCCAGCGACCCGGTGAGGCGGCCTGATGCCCTTGCTCTCCCGCGTGTGCAGCGCTTCCACAGCGCCCACGATGTGAACCCGGGCCCGCTGCCCCCTTGCGTGGCCGAAAGGTGCAGCCTCCGCCTGAAGGGCTCCGCCAGCGCGGACGGCAGCCTGGCCCGCAGCACGTACTCTCCCCGACCGCCCAGCATCAGCGAGAACGCAGTGATGGAGGCTATGGCGGCCGGGACAGACGGTGCAGGGCCTGAGGGCAATCTCATGCTGCCCGAGGACGACCTCGTGCTGCCTGATGATGTGGTGCAGTACATCAAGGCACATACCAGCGGGGCTCTGGATGAGAGCACCCGGCAGGCCTATGCCCCAGAAAGCACCTGCTTCTCTGAACACCCCAAACTGCCCAGCCCAGGGCTGCGTGGGCAGCGCAGGACGGCGGCTGCCGACTCCAATGTGGGCCCTTCTGCCCCTGCGCTGGGAGGTTGCCAGCTGGGCTATGGAGCCCCCTCTAGCCTGAACAAAAACAGCATGCCTGTGCAGTGGAATGAGGTGAGCTCTGGCACCATGGATGCCCTGAGCAGCCAGGTGAAGCCTCCGCCTGCTCTTCAAGGCAACCTGGCCGTAGTGCAGCAGAAGCCGGCCTTCGGCCAGTACCCAGGCTACAGTTCACAAGGTCTGCAGCCAAGCCCAGGCAGCCTGGACAACACACAGCCACACCTTCAGCCCTGCACTGGAGCCCCGTCTGTGCCCAGGATAAATTATATGCAGCAGCTGCGGCTGGCAGGGACAGGTAGCCAGTGTCCCGGCATGACCACCACAGTGAGCCCCCACACCAGCTACGGCCAAGCCCACCCCCAGCTGAGCTCCAGTCCCAGGGGTGGGACCCTGAATCAGTTCCCCACATCCTGCAGCAACCTGGCAGCCAAGCCAGGCCACCTGGGGCTCCCCCAGCAAATGGAAGTGGCTCCCGACCCCTCCATGATAGGTTGCAGTCGCAGGGAACCTGGGATCCCCAGTTCCACCCTGGCCGGGATGGCAGCACCTCCTGCAGCCCAGAGCTACCCGCATCAGAGCCATCACCAGGCACACTCCGTGAGCCAGGACGTCTTCCACCATGGCCCCAGCCTTCTGCCTCCCCACCAGCCTGGCTTCATGGAGCTCCAGCAGGGCACAGTGGGGCTGGCTGGACCAAGCTTTGGCCTAGTGCAACCCCGGCCACCTCCTGATCCCAACCCTAATGGCCGCCACCGAGGGGTACGTGCTGGGCAACAGCTGGCCTATGCCAGGACCACTGGCCATGCCATGGCTGCTGTGTCAGCCGACCAGGAGATGGCAGAGTCCCTGCCCAAGGGAGCGATGGGCACGATGGTGTCCCTGCCTCCTCAGCTGCACCCACAGGACACAGGCGGGGCACAGGACCACAACATGCTCTACTATTATGGCCAAATCCACATGTATGAACAGAATGGAGGCCTGGAGAACCACGTGGGCTGCCAGGTCAGGAGGCCCCAGCCACCGCAGCCACAGGCCTGCCCGGAGAGCATCCAGCCCCAGCCCTTGCCCTCACCAGGGGTCAACCAGGTGTCCAGCACTGTGGACTCCCAGCTACTGGAGGCCTCCCAGATTGATTTTGATGCCATCATGGATGATGGCGATCACTCGAGCTTGCTTTCCGGTGCCCTGAGCCCCAGCCTCCTCCACAGCCTCTCCCAGAACTCCTCCCGCCTCACGACGCCCCAGAACTCCCTGACCCTGCCCTCCATCCCCACGGGCATCAGCAACATGGCTGTCGGGGACATGAGCTCCATGCTCACCAGCCTGGCCGAGGAGAGCAAGTTCCTGAACATGATGACCTAAGGCTCCAGCTGAGCAGACCCACAGGCGCCATCCATCTCCAAAGTGTGGGACTGACATCGTTTTGTCTTTTTCCAAAAAAGTATTAATAGGTCTGAGGGAGTTTGCCAGTGGCTGGTTCAGACCACAAATGCTTTAAGGGCAAATGTATGCGCATCCTGTCTGGTCTTTTGGATGATTTTTCAGAATACAAAATATTTCAACAGGAAAGACTCGTTTACACAGTGCTTCCGCCTTTGGTGTTTATAGGACCACTCTGCTCTGGCTTCTTCGCCTCCATCACTTGGCTAATGAGGGATTCCATTGGCCTGTGCTTCCCCAGTACACCAGGAAAAGGGTAGAGGAACCACATTTGGGTTTGAATCTGTAGGTCATACTGGATATTCTAATCCAGGAAGGCAAGCTTCTCATCTGATGCCTGCACGGAAAAGGAATCACTGGCCCACGGGGATTCTTCTGTGAAGCTTAATCCATGAGTTTGCTCATGTCCCTTGCCACAGAGGAAAAAAAAAGACTTGACCTAGATCATTCGGAAGCACATCCTGATTTCAGGTTTGGTAGAGCTGGCGTCTCTACGCTGCAAAGCCAGCTTTTCACCTGGCAGACTGTCCAAGTGTATGTGAATGAATAAAGCACGGAAGTATTGCCAGAAAAAGGAAAGAAAAAATTGTAATGCTCGGGGCATGCCCAGAAGCCTGGGCCTCTCCAGACCATGTTTACAGTATTCCTGCATGTAGAATGTAACCCTTCCTGAAAAGAACACTTACTTCTAAATACCTCGGGGCTGCTGGAGCTTCTGTGGGTTAGGCATGGACCAAGGGGAGCCAAGCTTGGGATGGAACCTTTAGAAAGTGAGGGTGCATGGGCCCCAGCCTTAGGCCACCTCGGAGATTTCCAGTAGGAAGAGGAAGTCACATGTTTACCCGATCCTGTTTCTCCAGTGCACTGTTTGCCCACTGTACCCCAGGGCCTGGTGGCAGCCTCTGTCCAGGTCCCTCCAGGCCATACTGTCTCCTCACCAGCAGCCCAGTGGGCTCTGCCAAGCCACAGTGTGCAGCCCTGGTATCTTCTGGATTCTCTTCCCTCTCATTCACTTCAGAGAATGACATGCATGGTGTTTTTGGCAGGGGCGGGAGGGTAAAGGAGTTGATCCCTGGAACCCTGAGGGACCAACACTGTTTGCTGTGACCAAGCCACAGTCCCAAATGGAATTTGGAACTGGTGTCAGGAGATTGTCCTGAACATCCTACGAGGTGAATTTGTGCCTCCTTCCCGCACACACCTACACATACCCTCCACCTTGCCCGTGTTGAGTTTGTGGCGGCCTTGCCCCGACCACCTGTGCCACTGTGAGTTTGGTCCTGACTAAGACCCTGGCTTTAGCCGAGTGGGGCCCACACCTTACCTGGGCCTTCCGCATCCCAGAACGCCCAATGCTTTGTGAGGGCCCAGAGGAAAGGCCAAGTCCGAACAACAGCCCTGGGAGAGGTCCAGGAGTCTGGGCTCTGTGGTGGTCATTCATGCCCCGAGCTAGGGTTTCACTAGCCGTCCCCACCCTGTATATAGTCTGCACAGAAGACACCCTCCCTGAAAATTCTGTAGGTGAGTCATCCAGCCGAGTTTATATCTCCGAAACAACTTTAGCTTTTTCTACGTGCTATGAATTGAGATGACGTGTTCAACTTGTAAATAAGCCTTTTTGTATATTAAAAAGGTAATTTTTTCATAATTTATTTTGTCTATCTGCTTCTTCCTTGACAGTAGTTAATGAGAACCTAGGCAGTAAATTTGGTGCACCTGAACGGAAATCAGGCTGTACTTTTTTTCTCAACAGTGTCAAAATTGTCCCACACTTGCCAAGAAATGTTTAGTGCGGAGGCATTTACTGGCTGTTTGTTTGTTGTCTCGCTGGGGGTGGGAGGTGGGCAGGACTTAGCGTTTTACAGTCAGCATCTGGCTGTTCTTCCAGTGAGCCGGTCTGAACATCAAAGCTGGTCGGCTGAGAGCCATTCCTCCCAGATCCAGGTGTAGTCTCGAGCACTCTTCACGTCTGAATCTCCCCTTTCAGGGGCAGTCCGGTGACACACTTGAGTTGGAGTGGGGCTGGGAAGAATACAGGCAGACCCTCTGTGCTCTGGTGCAGGGAAAAGGAGAGGGTCAGGGCTGACAGCTGGAGCCCAGGATACCGAGAGGCCAGCCTGGAGCAGGGCTCAGTCCTGGCAGGGGACCCTGGCAGGTACACAGGGAGGGCTCAAGTCTCGTAAGAGACCAGTTAACCCATGGCAAAAATTGGACCACTGCAGTGAGGCCAGTGAGTAGAGTATGGGGCCGGGGATGGATTCTGGAACTGGGACGGGAGGACCAGGAAGAGGGTTGTGAGGACTGGGTTGGAGGGGATAGAAGGCACCTCTGTGCTCCCTCCTCTCCCTGAGAAAACTTTGTTTTTACAGATTCTATTTATTTATTTATTTTAGAGAGAGGGGAAGGGAGAGAAATGTGGGTGTGAGAGAGAAACATCGATAAGTTGCCTCTCACATGCAAACCCACAACCCAGGCAAGGGCATGCCATGACCGAGAATCAAACCTGCGACTTTTCACTGGGCAGGACGATGCCCAACCAACTGAGCCACACTGGCCGGGGCCCTGAGGAAACTTCGGCACCCGGCGTGGAGCATTTGGAGGCAAGCCACGTGGAGGGCTTTTAAACTCAAAACTAGTTCTGTGGGCTGTAATCAAATGGACCGAAGAAGGGTTCTCTGGTTGAATAAATGTAGGAAACACCCAAGCACAATGGAATGTAGCAGGTTTTCTTTCTGCAGAGCATCCCAGAGGCTTTGCCGCGTGTCAGGGGAGCCATCACTTTCCTGGCAGTGATTTCCGGGCAGAAAGCCTACACCCAGAGTCCCGCTCCAGGCCTCGCTCCTCCTGTGGGGAGGGCTCGCTTAGCTGCTCGCACTCTCACTGGGAGGAACTGGTGTGCCTGGCTTGCCCTTTCCTCTGCCCCTTTCAAAGCCCATCTCCAGGCTTTGCACCTTCTCTGCTTTGCCACACATTACGGTTTTGGAAGCAGCACTGCTCTGCTTTGGGGGCAAAAGTTGTTCAGTGTTGCCTGAGACTGGGTGAGCCACAGTATTAAGACCCCTGTGGCCATTCAAGTCAGCCATGTCCCCTGTATCACTTAACCATGGCCACAATCATGCTGCATAACAGTATCCATGAAGTCTCAGCACTTAACAATAAGCATTTGTTTACTCATCAATCTGGGTCAAGTGAATGTTGATCTATCCAGTTTGGGCTGGGCTGGGCAGCTCTGTGGGTCAGCTGGGGGCAGCTAAACTAGCGGGCTTGGCTGGGGCACCTTGGATCTCTTCCATGTGATTCATTTTCCTCCAGGACAAGGACACTGGCTTGAGTACTGCTTTCTTGTGGCAATGGCAGAAGCACCAAAAATGAGCAGAAAAATGCAGGTCCTCTTGAGGCCTCTGCTCGGAACCAGTATACCATCAGCTTTACCCCATTCTTTTGACCAAAGCAAGTCACATGGCCAAACCCATCATGGCTGATATCAGGAAGTGTGCACCTTCCATCAAGTGAGAGGGAGAGAGCATTTGTGAACAATAATCCATAGAGACAGGATTTATTTCCCTCCCAATTACAGAATATATTCATGCCAGATCCCAAGTCTGTCCAGTCAATCATCAGTGGCAAAGTCCAGGGTATTGTGTGGTCTGCATTCACTCTGATGTGGCTCTTCTGGAGGGAGCTAAAAAGGAATTTTTCCACCCCCACGCACACACATACACCCAGGATGCAGCTGTGGGACAGGGCTAGAGTCACTGCCATCTCATCACTGTTCACAGCATCTGCAGTCCTGCTGGGCAGATGTCGCCGGTGCCTCTTCTCTGGGCGAAAGGTCCCTTGAGAGGCTCCCCAGCGCACTGTGCTCTGCAACTGTCGTTGGTGTGCTCTTTGTTGTCCATCATCTTTTTGTCCTCTGAAGAGGGCAGTGGAAAGTGTCTTCTTCAGCAGTGGGGTAACTCATTCGACCTCTTCCTGCCTAAAGGAAGGTGGAGCATTGGGGTCCTTCACGTTTCAAACAGCCTCAGACCCCTTTACTCCGCGCTTACGGTGCACGTGCCCATTCAGCTTTCTCCGACGTTGCAGATTCTCTACCGGGTTGGCCAAAAAGTCTGTTAATATGAAAGACATGTTTTTCAATTTCACCAATTAGTTTATCGATTTGGACATTTTGAGCATGTCTACTGTCCCCCATGACGTATAACGTTGATTGTTCTCAATTAATGCCTCGATTTGATCGCTATCAACTTCAACTGGTCTACCCAGCCATGGAGCATCATCTTCCAGCAAGAAATCTCCAGCACGGCACTTCACGGTCCACTTTGACTCCTTCCCTCAGTCACAGCACCTTCTCCACACACTGCACAAATCTTTTGTTGCATTTCAGCTGCATTCTTACCCTTCTCGGAATAACAAAGCATAAGATGCCAAAAATGTTGTGTATCCCATCCTCAATATTAAAATGCCTACACAAAAATTCACCAATTTTGATTTCGATGAGCTCTTTTTTAAAAAAGCACACTGGTATGAGAGCTGTCACAGTACAATCCAACAACATTATTCCGAATGAAGTTAAAGACAACGAAGCACTGCTAGAACCATTTTGAACTGTTTGGCCAGCCCAACGCATACAACGTTCCAAATCACTCTGGGCCAGAAGTCACACCCACAGTTCTGTTGGTGACATGCCACTCTTTCCATTTGATTACTGGTACCTGCATCGGGTTCTGTAGGCCACACCCTGAAGGTTGCTAGGCACCCTGTTATCACTGAGGATATTCTGGAGCCACCTTACTCCTTTCAGAGACCTTAAGACAAAGGACATTGCAATCAAGGGGGCACATCCCTGGTTTCATCTCTACTTGGAGGCTGCATCTCACTAGCACTGCCTTGGATTGGGTTTTGGACCACCGGCCAAATCTTAATTTGAGTTGTTTTCAGTGGCTCGAGAGACTGAAAATGAGAAATAATTCCCTATTCTAGATCCCGCACGTAAACTGGCTTGTTCATTTCTGAACTCACCGTTTACTTTTAGTGCCGTAGCCTCTGTAGCCTAAAGAAGTTGTGTTCACAATACTGGGCCTGGAAACTAGTCTGCCCAATTCCATAAAGTCACAGGTGCATTCCCCCTCCCAAATTACCACAGGCAATAGTTGTACCAAATGTCCCTTCACCACATAGCACAGGTCACCATCTTTCTTGCCACCTTCAGAACTTTCTCTAAACCTCACTGTCCAATTTCAAACCTGTGCTACATGTTTTAGGACTTTTTTGCAACAGCCTTCCATGCCAGGTACCATTTTTCCGAATAAGTTAACTATGGTCCAATGATGCCATCTAATGAAAACCACAAGAGCCCAGAAGTGTACAACCAGCATTCACTTGGCTGAGGCATCTATGAGTCTGCTGAGGGGAGCTGGCCTGCTCTGGGGCTGCTGAGCAGCTCTCTCCTGCTCCTATGCCTCCTCCCCTGGGACCAGAGCAGGGCAAGGACATTGAATAGGGATGGCACAAGTGCAAAAAGATAAACAAAACACAGGAAGCCTCCAAAGGCCTGGGTTTGGAACAAAGGAAGTCACATAACAGCCCCAAACCAATGGAGGAGGGAAGTACCCACCTCTAGAATTAGAGGAGACAAATACCTGAACAGTAATGTAATCTACCACACCCTCCAACCCAGCTTTGGTCATAGATGGACATCGTAGCCTCCATCTGTCTCCAGAGGGGGAAACAGTGGGGTCATTAATTGGTACCCGGTCACCCGTGATTTGCCAAAGCCAGCCCCTGCTGTTATTATATGCTTCTCTCTCCAATCTCTGCATCCAGAGACTTCACATCAATAACTTGAAATTGGCCCTTCTGGGAGAATTGACACCACAGGAATTGGCAAACATTACAAATCAGGGTGTCCCCCTGCTTACCTGCAGAGAGCCTGTGTTACTCATTTGCCAGTGTGTCTAATAGCAACACAAATTCTGCAAGTTGTCAATAGCCTGATAGGTCTGCAGGTCTTTTCCAAATTTATATGTCCACACACCCATTTTGTGGAGACCTTGTGTGTCCAGAGTGTCATGGGACAGCTACCTTGGTCATCTAGTGGCTTTTGAATTTTAAAAGTCATGTATTCGTTTTTTTTAAATGAAATTGGCTATGTAAGGTCAGGAACACAGTTAAAAGTGGAGCTGATCTGGCTGAAGTTGGGAGCAGGAGACTCAGAACCCCCACACATTCCATATCCCCCCTTCCCTGATCACCCAACCAGAGGCAGCACAGACATAGATCCACAGAGTGGAATTTGAAAACCAATTATCTAGATCAGCAATTTTCAACCTGTGCATGGCAAAAGGCACCCTGGTGTGCCACGAGAATTTTCAAAACATGCAGTACCTGACTGTTTAGTCAGGGGCACCAACCTCTTTTCCCTTAGATTGTCAAACTTAAAAAAAGACAACAGTCAACACAACCATAGTCCTCTGGTGTGAATAAATTGAAATCATACCTATTTTTTGTCAGATTGGCAAAATAATGTAATGTATTTTTTGGTGTGATACCAAACTTCAGTAACTAGTTTTGTGTGCCATGATATGGAAAAGGTTGAAAATCGCTGATCTGGTTCAACACCAGATTAATTGAGGCACACTCGTAGAAAAGTTGTGAGCACATTTGGAAAGAATTAGAGCCCTTCCTTATAGAACCCCAGAAGTAGGCTGGCTCCCCCAATACTCTGATAAACACAGGGCACAGCCCAATCCTTCCCTCTGCCTCGGCAAGGCCCTGAGGTCTTCATCAAGGACAAGGAGCTATGTCTTATTTACTTGGTCTCCATGCCCAGCACCTAGAATCCCTCAGTAGTTTTCATTATTTCCGCTCAATTTGTTTCCACTCATTTAGTTCTGGAAGGCTGCATAGAGGAGGGGGAAGTGAATAAAGCATTGAGAGATATAAAGAAATTGGATCTTGTGTGTGGTCCTTTCAGAATTTATTTGAGCAGGAAGCCATTTGGTACACAGAGGTGGAGCTACAGAAGCTTTGAGACTGCCCTTGAGAGGTACTGGGTATTGTTTGATTTTGTTTTTACTGGATGAAGTGAGGGAGAGAAGGAGGGAGGAAGAAGAAGAGGAAGAGGAGGAAGGCTGTGTCTGGCAGGCTGGGCTGAGCAGAGACCAAAGGCTGTTAGGCAAAATCTCTTGCCAGTAAGCTGAGGGCCTCTGGTGAGCCCTTCCAGCTCCAAAATGCACTTCTCTGCCTGCTGTGGTTCCAGAAAATTTACCATTAACATATGTGTCCTTTGGGCACAAACATTGAAATCCAATGAAAATGATGCCAATGTTACCCAGAGTCTTCAAACTTGAAGAATGAATGAATGAATGAGTAAATGAATAAATGAATGAGCCCATGGTAACAAACCTTCACCAACAGTTTCCTGAACCACCTAGGAATTTCCTACAACTGAGTGGGTATGGAAGGCCCAGCTGTGTGGTAGCACACTGGCTTTCTTCCATATGTAGGGCCCTCATTTATTAATCATTGCAATTCTGGAAACGTTCTTGGAACTCAGAGGTTATCTGAGGTTCCTGAAAAGTGATCAGTCTTTAGCTGCTTCTTCTTCTTCTTCTTCTTCTTCTTCTTCTTCTTCTTCTCTCTTTCTCTCTCTCTCTCTCTCTCTTTCTCTCTCTCAGCTGGTAGACAGAACAAAGAACAAGTGGGTGAGCCCCGGCATGTGACTGAATTGCTACAGCATGGAATGATACGTGCAATGATGTCATACACAGAAAGCAGTGATCAGCTTATGATGAGGAGGGGTGGCAGGAAGGGGCATGCAAGATTAGCAGACTTGTAATGGAATACAATACCTGATCCAGATTTTGAAGATGAGTAGGAGGTTGTCTGAAAGGACTGGAGATTTCTTATGAGAAACCATGGAGTCTAGAAGAAGTGAAATACCTTTTAAATGCTAAGAGAAAAGAACTGTCAACCCAGAACTTTTATCCATGAAAATATCCCTCAAAGATGAAGGTAACATAGATACTCTCAGATAAGAGAGTGTCTTATTCCTCAGATGAAGGAAAACAAAGAGAAGTCATTGCCAGCAGATCTGTTCTACAGGCAGAAAGGAAATGATACCAGAAGGAAACTTGGAGCATCAGGAATGAGAGAAGAACAATGGAAATAGCCAGTATCTGGGTAAATATAGTAGATTAACCTCTTGAGTTCTTTAAAATATGTTTAACAGTTGAAAATAGAAAGTATCACATTGTCTGATGGGGCTTTCAATGTATGTAGATGTCATAACCCAAGAATGACATGGAGGCCGAGGGTCAAGGGGCCCAGATGGGGCCAGATAACAACATTCTCCACTTGAAGTGGCAAAGCATTGATCCTTAGTAGACTGAGAAAAGTTCAGCACTTTTATTGCAAACCCTAGTGCAGTCAGGAAACAAACTGTACACAAGGGTGTAGGTAAAAACAGGACAGATAAGTTGAAATGGAATACTACAAAAAAAAAAAAGTTCAGATAACCCAAAAGAAAGCAGGAACAAACAAACAAACAAACAAAACAAAAAATGCAAAGAAAATGATAGACCTAAATCCGAACATATGACTAATTACATAAAATGAAAATAGTTTAAAAGCACACGTTAAGAGAGTAAAGTGGGAGCACTCACCCTGCCTGACTTGAAGACTTACTGTGCAGCTGCCGTGATCAAGACAGCAAAGACAGATCAGTGGGACAGAACAGAGCAGGGGCACCGAACTAGGGCCATAGACCAACTCTGGCTCATGGTCTATTTTTGTATGACCCTAGCTAAGAATAGTTTTTTACATTTTTAAAGCAATTTTTTTTTTAAAAAAGGATATAAGACAGAGACTGTATCACTCACAAATCCTAAAACATTTACTATTTGGCCCATCACCAAAAACGTTGACCAACTTCTGGAATAGAGCTCAGAAAAAGGCCGACACAACTAGGACCATCTCATTTTTGACAAAGGTGCGAAGGTGATTCAGGGGAGAAAGAATAGCCTTTTCAACCAATGGTGCTGGAACAAGCAGATATCCATAGGTTAAAAAAAATATTCCACCCAAACCTCACACCTCATACAAAAATTACCTCAGAACAGACCATACAACTAATATAAAATATAAAACCACAAAACTTGCAGAAGAAAACAAAGCAGAAAATTTTTGTGCCCTGAGTTTAAATAAAGAGTTCTTATATATGGCATCAAAGACATAACCCATAAAAAAAAAAAGTGAGAAGTGGGACTTCATCAAAAGGAAAAATGTGTTTTCTGCAAAAGACCCTGTTAGGAAAATGAAAAGACAACCACAGATTGGAGAAACTAATTTTTTTATTACATATTTAACAAAGTACTTGTATTCAGTATAAATAAAGCACTCCTAAAATTCAACAACAAGAAAACAAATAATCCAATTTAAAAATGGGCAAAGGAGGACTTCCGACCAAGATGGAGGTATAGGTAGATATACTTTGCCTCCTCCCACAACCAAAAGAAGGACAACAACAAATTTAAAAACAAAAAGTAACCAGAACTGCCAGAAAATCGAACGGTATGGAAGTCTGACAACCAAGGAGTTAAAGAAGGAACATTCATCCAGACAGGTGAGAAGGGCGGAGACGGGCAGCTGGGCAGAGAGGACTCGAGGCAACCCAGTGGATGGGGGACTGGGGAGGGCAAGGTGGCAGCTGGTGCAGCAAACAGTCCCACATTTGCGTGCGGATAAACTAGGAGGAACAACTGGGGAGTAAGACAGATCACGCAACCCAGGGTTCCAGTGCAGAGAAATAAAGCCTCAAAACCTCTGACTGAAAAAACCTGTGGGGGTTGAGTGGCGGGAGAAACTCCCAGCCTCACAGGCAAGTGTGTTGGAGAGACCCGTAGGGTCCTAGAACATACACAAAACCACCCACCCGGAAATCAGCACCAGAAGGGCCCAATTTGCTTATGGATAGTGGCGGAAGTGTCTGAAAGCTGGCTGAGAGCTGAATGAGTGGCATTGTTTCCTCTCAGACCCCTCCCCCACATAAAGCACCACAACGCAGTCACTTGGGTTACCCCGCCCTGGTGAACACCTAAGGCTCTGCCCCTTAATACGTAACAGGTGCGCTAAGACAAAAAAAAAAAAAAAAAAAAAAAAAAAAAAAAAAAAAAAAAAAAAGGCCCAAATGAAAGAACAGATCAAAGCTCCAGAAAAAATACAACTAAGCATTGAAGAGATAGCCAACCTATCAGATGCACAGTTCAAAACCCTGGTAATCAAGATACTCACAGACTTGGTTGAGTGTGGTCGCAAAATAGAGGAAAAAGTGAAGGCTATAAAAAGTGAAATAAAGGAAAATGTACAGAAAACCAATAGTGACAGGAAGGAAACTGGGACTCAAATCAATGGTTTAGACAAGAAGGAAGAAAGAAACATTCAACCAGAACAAAATGAAGAAAAAAGAATTCAAAAAAATGAGGAGAGGCTTAGAAACCTCCAGAACAACTTTAAATGTTCCAACATCCAACTCATAGGGGTGCCAGAAGAAGAAGAGGAAAAGCAAGACATTGAAAACTTATTTGAAAAAATAATGAAGGAGAACTTCCACAGTCACGCAAAGGAAATAGGCTTCCAGGAAGTCCAGGAAGCTCAGAGAATCGCAAAAAATTTGGACCCAAGGAAGCACACACCAAGACACATCATAATTACATTACCCAAGATGAAAGATAAGAAGAGAATCTTACAAGCAGTAAGAGAAAAGGAGACAGTTACCTACAAAGGAGTTTCCATGAGATTCTCAGCTGATTTCCCCAAAGTAAACTTGCAGGCAAGAAGGGGCTGGAAAGAACTATTCCAAGTCATGAAAGGCAAGGACCTACATCCAAGATTACTCTATCCAGCAAAGCTATCATTTAGAATGGAAGGGCAGATCAAATGCTTCCCAGATAAGGCCAAGTTAAAGGACTTCATCATCGCCAAGCCCTTATATGAAATGTTAAAGGGACTGATTTAAGAAAAAGAAGGAATAAAAAATATGAACAGTAAAATGACAACAAACTCACAACTATCAACAACCAAACCTAAAAAAAAAACAAAACAAACTAAGCAAACAACTAGAACAGGAACAGAATCACAAAAATGGAGATCACATGGCAGGGAAGGGGAGAGGGAAGAATGGGGGGAAAGGCACAGGGAATAAGAAGCATAAATGGTGTGTAGAAGATAGACAGGAGGAGGTTAAGAATAGTATAGGAAATGTAGAAGCCAAAGAACTTATATGTACAACCCATGGACATGAACTAAGGGGGCGGGAATGATGGTTGGAGGTTTAGTGCAGGGTGGAGGGGAATAAAGGAGAGGAAATGAGACAACTGTAATAGCATAACCAATAAAATATATTTTTAAAAAGTAATATATATATATATGGAAATAAAGAAAATAAAATTAAAATGGGCAAAAGACAGATGCTTCACTGATAGGAAATACAGATGGTAAATAAACACATGAAAAGATGTTCAACATCATTAGCCATTAGGGCAATGCAAATTTAAACACAACTGAGTACAATTGTATAACTACTAGAATGGCCAAAATTTAAAAATACCAAGTATTGGCCAAGATTCGGTGTAACTGGAGCCCATGCACTGCTGGCAGGATGCAGAATGGCACAGCCACTCTCAAATAGGGCTTGGCAGTTTCTTGTGAAGTTGAGCGTAGAGTTACCATACAACTCACCAATCCCTCTCTTTCATTTATCCTGGAGAAATGAAAATATATGTTCATCCAAAACCCTGTACATGAATATTTACAGAAGTTCTACCTGTAACCATCACAAGCTGGGAACAACTCAAATATCCATAAGCAGATGAATGAGTAAATAAACTGTGGTCCTTCCATACAAGGGATTACTCAACAGTAAAAAGGTAAAAACTAGTGAAACTATTAGAATGAATCTCAAGGGCATTATGCTGAGTCACAACAGGTTGCACACTAAATGATTCTTTTTATACGACATTCTTGAAAGAACAAATCCCCCATGATGGAGAACAGTGTGTGTCAGGGGTTGGGGTGGGGGCATGGTATCATTACAGAGAGGTTGTGCAAGGTGGGAATTTTTGAAATAAGGGAGCTATTTTGATTGCAATGTTAAAATTCATATAATTCTTATAACTATATATCAGAAAGAAAAAGAGGGAGATAAGGATGGAAGGATAGAGAAAAGGAGGGAAGAAGGAAGAGAGGGAGGGAGAAGAGGAAGAAGAAGGAGGAAGAGAAAAGGAAGGAAGGAAGCAAGAGAGGGAGGGAGGAAGGAAGGTTGGTTCATTCTTGAAAAAGTTGGAAACCGTACTCTACATTCTATTCGTACACTGGATCTAAAGGGGTTGGTTAAGCTGAAGCCAGAGGCCAGCGGGGAGGCTATGGTCTTGGAAACAGAATAAGGAAGGTGGGAAAGAACCAGGGAGAGAAATAAAGATGTAAGTGAGAGGCCCTGCCCTCAAAGACCTTGTGACCGCATAGGGGAGACCCATCCAGTTGGGAAAACCAGTGCACAAACAGATAATGACGAGACAACCAGTGTGGCAGCCCATCTGGACAGGAGGAGCCGCAGTCATCATGTGCTCTGAGACCCTCCAGGGCTGGAAATGCACACACACATCTACCCTTGTAGGATCAGGTAAGAGGCATCCCTTCCCTGGTTTCTCCTCTGTGGAATGAACTGGTGGCCTTCCCAGGGCTGCCAGCCCCAACCATCTCTGTGATACTCAAACAGTACGATCTGTTCTTGGCAGTATGTTCAGAGCACACAGGTGGAAATTGTTCCAAAGAAGCCCAGACCCCAGCCCAGGCTCCCAGCCTTCCGTACCCTCTGCCCAGCCTCAGTCCGGGGGCTGTTGGCTTTTGCAGTGTACGTAGATGCCTTTCCGCGGCAGGGGCCTCTAGATTCTCCAGCTGCAACTCAACCACTGGTGCCTTTGCTCCTCACGCCCCAGCTGCGTCAGTGGCACAGACGGCTGACTGCCTACCCAAGCCATCACCCTTTCCCTTCTAACACAGTCCTGATTCTGCTGGGGCCACAGCGTGCCACGGAATCTCCATACTGCACTTTCTTCTCCCCACTAAAGAGTGACTCACATCCTGTGGGGCCTCCTTCCTGCCCAGGAACCAGCCTTCTCTGCTCTTCTCTGTACAGTGGGAATACGTCTTCACTCCCCTGCAGCTCCATCCCACCTAGAGCAAGGGAGAGAGGTCATGGACCCTGACTTCCTCCTCTGTGAGATAGGTGTGGTAAATTGCCCCCCTCAAAAATTATCTTGAAGAGCAAATGAGACCCAGTATACAAAACACCCAACGCTTAGTGGGTGCTCAACTAGCCTCCCTCCTTCCCACACCCCCAAGACATCACGATCACATAGTCCGTCGGCCAACAGACTCAGTTACTTTGTCCCACCTTTGCAAGGACCCATTTAGGCAGTTAGTTCTGTCCTAAGCATCAGTCCAAGGAGTACTTATGAGGTGTGGTGGCTTTGATGTGCCAGCTTGGCTAGGCTTAACTACATTTCCTTTCCTGGGGTTCCGGGTTCAAGTGGGTCACAGAGAGATTCTGGTGAAAGAAGAGGTGGGGACAGCAGGCATTTGGCAGCACAGACCAGAGGCAACAAGAGTACACACAGGCTTTGTCCTCGTGGCTACAGCTTGTCCTTGCTCTGCACACTCTTCGCCCACCTTCCCTTCTTGACCACCTGCCCTTTGGCTTCCGATGTTGACATAGGACCAGGTCCTTACACAGCCTGCCTGAGCAGCCCCCACCACAGGGTAAGTAAGACCCTATCTCTGTAACTGATCCATTTTTATCTCTGTCTGTCTGTCTATGTCTGTTTATCATCTTTCATCAATCAATCATCATCATCAAGCTATCTAGTTGTCTATTTCTCTCTCCATATATTTATATCTACTTATTTATGTCAATATGTGTCTACCATTATCTATCAATCTGTCACCATCTGTCTATATATCTATATCCACTTGTTTCTCTATCTGTTTGTCTGTCTATCTATTTTTTAATCATCTCGCATCTATCACAGTGGTTCTGCATCTCAGGTTGAGCCCTGGCTGATACAGGACATGGGATGAGCAGATGGCTCCAAAGCTCGGCATACCTTTTAGGTACCAGACTGGACACATGCCACAGCTACAGTGGACAGAGAAGTATCGTAATAGTGTTTTCTCTGTCACAGGCACTCCACAAAGCACATGGCATTTGGGGGGGCAGGTTATCTAGTATCACAAAATACTGAAAGCAAACCAACCCAAACCTTCTAAGCTAAAAACAATGGTCACTTATTCTAATACAGGTAGGCTATGGTATGTGTGGGAGGCCCAGGCTCAAGAGGCAGCTGTGATCCAGGGGAGAAGTCTTCTTGCAGCAATGGCAGAAGCCCAAGAGGACAAACAAGGATTTGCAAGGTCTTTTAAGGCCTAGACTTGGAATTGGCACACTGTTACTTTCATCCAATTTAATGAACCAAAGCAAGTCACATGGCCAGACCCAAAGGAGAAGAGGGGGTAAGGAAGTTCACTTCCCCCACAAGGAGGCCAAGGCCAGGGTATGGATTCTGGGCAAGGTGAAGAACTGAGGCCGGTGGTTCTATCTCCTACACATGGTGTTTACTCTGTGACAGGCAGTTTACATTATTTGAGGTCTGTAACCCTCACAACAACTTATAAGACAGGCTCCACCATTATATCTTGCTAAGTGAAATACCTCTTCCAAGAGCGCACGGCTGCTGAGTGGCAGATCAAGGCTCTTTCCGTCTAACTCCAGTGCCCGTACTGTGCCGTGATGAGACAGTGGCGAGCAAAGCAGACACACGGGGCACTGGCATCAGTCACATAACTGCACAAACAAAAGGATAACTGCAGGTCTCAGGATCATGAGGGAGAGGTACATGGTGCTCTGAGACAACATAATAGGCATAGTTGACCAAGCTGGAGGGGATGAGGACAGCTCTGAGAAACCGATGACAGCCTCGGTCTGAGGGATGATTCACAAAGAGGTAGTGGCAGGTGTTCGGGGCAAAGATGAACAAGCAAGCAAGCAAGATGGAGCAGCTGGCAGGACGGGAGCCCCTTGTGAGAAGCCTGAAGGAAGGAGGCCAGGAGTGCAAAGCCTTGGACTTGGAGTGACATGTGACCTTTGTAGGAGCATCAGAAAGCACTCAAGAGGTTTTCAAGGCAATGACACAATAAGACTGCACGTTGGAAACTTCTGTTCAGCTGCAGGATGTACAAGTGAAGGCCAGGAGCCCAGGCATGAGGCCATCAGAGGTGACCAGGGAGGGACGGTGGCGGAAATGAACAGTGGTGTGTACATTCCATAGCTGTTTAGGGGGTGAAATCCACAGGACTTGGCGAAGGGTCCCATGTGAGGAGAAAGAGCAGGAGGAGTTGAGGGGCGGTCCCAGGTGTCCAACTCACCTGACTCTGAGGCGAGCAATGAGTGAGGGCCTTTGTGGCTAGCGGGGACAGTGTGAAGCTGGGAGGAGTGGGGGCATCCGGAGTCCAGGTTGGCACATGTTAACAGAGTTTAATGTGTTTGTGAGCCATCCAAAAAGAGAGCCTTGAGGACTGTCAGGGCTTGTGGGTCTTGAGCTCAGAAGAGAGTGGGCCCCTGACGCCGGCTGGTGTGTCAGCAGCACGTGGGAGACCATGGGAGCTGTGGGCAAGATCACATGGGCACAGTGGGGCCTCAGAGAGCAGACAGCCTGGAAAGGGGTTTTGAGAAATCCCAGCCATTGCAGGTCAGAACCAGGAGGCGAGGCTTGCTCGGAGTACAGAAGGGATGGCAAGAGACAGAGAGCAGCGGCAGGGGGAAGTGCCTCCAGATCCAGGGAAGGAGAGGTCCCAGGAGGGGTGGCAACAGCAGTGAGTGCACCTGATCGCCATTATGGCCTTGCAGTCACCTTGGCCCTTGTGTCTCTCTCATCCCATATCCCACTTGCCAGGAAGTCTTGTTGGACCTACCTTTAGAGAAAATCAAGAATCTTTTCACTTGTCACCATAACTAACTCCCAGGTCCCCTGTGCTGTGCCGGAGCCCACTCGTACCAGCTCACAAGAAATTTGCTAGCCAGTTGGTAGACCACTGGCCTTGTGAGGCTGCCATGGAGGGAGCCCTTCCCTATGGTGATCGGATCAGGCCTTTCTTCGAGCCCTCCAAGAGGCTGCTTTATTAGCGCTCTGCTCCGCTGCTGTATCCACACCTTATCCCAGGCCTTCCTACGGGTCCACCTGCTCCCTCCCTCGCCTCCTGCAGCCTATTCTAACTCTCCATGGAGTATTGTTCAGACTGAGTCACTTCTCTGCCCTCGTGGCGCTGACCCTGTGCTCCCATTCCACCCAGCCCAAGTCCCATGTCCCAAAGGCTCCCTCAGACTGCATTTTTCTTCCCCACACCACAGCCCTGCAGCCTCCTAGCTGTCCCATATATTCTCCCAGCCCACTCTGCCTCAGAGCCTTTGCACTGGCTGGTCCCACTGTCCGGAATGTTCTTCCCCAGATATGCACATGAGTCACGCCTTGTCTCCTTCAGGTCTTCGATGTCCTGACCACTCTATTTAAAATTATAACCTCCTCCTTAACCCCATCTCCTTATCTCCTGTGTTGTTGTTTTTTTCTCTCTACAGCACAAATGAGCTTCCAACTCATTGGGTCGTTTGCACTTGCTGAATGAGCTCATTGGCAACAGAAGCAGGCGGTGTTTTGGTGTGTGGGGAGCAGAAGCCAGCTTGGAAGTGGGCATGGAGAGTGGAAGGTGTGAAATGAAGAAAACAATTAGAGACAAGTCTTCAAGAATTTTGCCAGCAGAAGGGAACACGGAAGAGAAAACAATAGCTGGAGATGGTGGGTTTGTGATTTTTTTTGATGGGAAAAACTTAAGTGTGAGTTGCTGAGAGGGATGCATTTGAGATGGAGAGTCAAAAAGACAAGGTGGAGTGGGGCCAACCAAAGTGCCTGGTGGGGCCAAAAGCGGAAGGCGAGGCCAGCAAGGTAGGGAGGCCTGGCCTTAGACAGCAGGATGGTGATGCTCCTGCTGGAACAAGAGGGGAGGAAACAGGGAGCAGCCAATGGGGATAGGCTTGTCAGTTTGGCACTGGGAAGAGAAAGGAGTCTCTACGCTTTCCCTGGGCATGGTTGATATGGTCTGCTGGGAGAAGGCAGATCAGAGGCTCAAGAAAAGTGGAGCAGTTTTGGGATAGTTAGTCAAGGGGAGTGAGTTGTCCCTGTGGACCCTCTGTGGGTGATCACCCACTGATGGGCGGACTGTCTGCCCCTGGAGGTCTAGTTGCAGCCTTGCTGTGCAGCTCAGGGGTCTGGAGAAAGAGAGCTGTACCAGGGTCACCCACATAGGCACTGGCTAAGCAGGTCTGATGATAGGGCTGAGGGCCGGACGTGGGGAGATGTCAAAGACCCAAAGATGTCACTTCCCTCTTGTTTGGACATTTTGTTTTCTACTGCCAGGTTGGGATTTTAGGACAGTGCCTCTTTCAGGGAGCTGCCTCGTTCCCTGAAAGAAATTGTTCTGGGGCGAGGGAGGGATTGTAGAAACTAGAATGCTTTACAAGGTGGCAGGGGGCGGGGGGACCCATTAGGCCTGCTGCCACGTCCCTGCGCTGCAGCCAGCTGCTGGAGCGTCAGGTAATCCCCTAGGCCCTTTATTGCCTCCCCACTGCGGGAGTGACACCGGGCTCTGCTTTACGACCTGGCAGCACTGCCTCTCCGAGCAGCCCCACTGTCAATAAAGGCTGTGTTTTTTATTACGGGCAGGACAATTTATGGGCTGCCCCAGCACTCGGCAGACAGCCATTTGGCTAGGGAGGAAAATGACCTAACACTTAAGAAATTTGGAAGCCAGAGAAAAGTGTGTGTGTGTGTGTGTGTGTGTGTGTGTGCGTGCACAGGGTGTGCATGCATGGGGCGCGCACACACATGTAGCAATGTCTGTTCTCACTCAGTTTTGTCTGCCTGACCTACCATGTATTGGATACAGGAACAGCTCTGTTACATTTGTTGGTTATGAAAATGAAATGAAATGAAATGACCTATTTCCTTCTGGAGAGAGCCTTCACATCACTGACAATGAGGGCTTTGGGAGAAGGCAGGTGAGCAGAGGCGGCCTCTGCCAAACCAACCTGGATCCCTTTCTCCCAGGTCCATCTAGCTCCCAGCGGAGATGACGATGAAGACTCCCAGGAGAGACACTGCCATGTTTCACTGAAATACGTGTTTTAGGTCTGCCTTTTCATGAGACTGTAAGCTCCTAGACAGCAGAACCATGTCCCACTTGACTTTGCATTCTTAGTTCTTCAAATGGCACCTGGCACCATGGTAGGTGCTCGGTCAGCGGTCAGGAAATAAGAGAGGGCTGTCTCCTGGGCAGTGAAGGGGTCTGCCACGAGTCATCTCCCCGGCAGAGAGCGAGTCTCTTGCCGGCAGAGGCCCTGTCTTGTCCACACAGGCCCTGACACGCAGGAGGTGCCCAGGAACGCGAGCTGCCCTGGGATGGGCTGGCCGAGCCAGAGAGCTCTGGGTCAGAGGACTGTCCCGTCACATGCGTTTGCGACTGTTACACCCCATCTCAGACAGTGCTGAAAACAGGAACAGGCGAGTGGCCTCGGGACCGTTCCCTTTTGGACTTGTTGCTGCCCTTCCTCAGCCCACTGACTTCTGAATAGCAGGGGTCCCAGGCTCAGTCAGTGCTCAGCACTTTCCTCTACTCTCTCTTGTTGGGCGTGCTCATGCTAGCTCAAGGCTTCAATGCACGGAGCCCTCTCAAATGCATGCCTCACCCATGAACTCTAGACTTTTAGTTTACTGCCTGTTTGACATTCCCTTAGAGGTCTCGTAGGCTTCTCTAATTTTGGTCTCCAAACTCTTTTCCCCTCCTGTCTTCCTCATCTCAGAAAATAGCACCACAGTTTACCTGAGAAACCGAGAATCCAAGAGTCATCTGTGATGGTTCATGTTGTGCATCAACTTGACTGGGCCATGGCGTGCCCAGATATTTGGCCAAGCCTCATTCTGCATGTGTCTGTGACAGTGTGTCTGGAGGATATTAACATTGAAATTGGTAGACTGGTTAAAGCAGATTGCCCTCCCCCATGTGCTGGCCCTCGTCCAATCAATGAAAGGTTTGAATAGAACAGAAAGGCAGAGCGAGGACTGCCTGACTGTCTTCAAGCTGGGGCATTGCTCATCTCCTGCCTTTGGACTTGAACTCAGACGACAGCTACACCATTGGCTCTGCCGTGTCTCCAGATTGCCAGCTGCAGGTCTTGTGACTTCATGTGTGTGTGTGTGTGTGTGTGTGTGTGTGTGTGTGTGTTCTCTCTTTTTTCCTACATTTACTACTGGAATTATACTGTAAGGAAGAGCTGCCTCTTCTCTTTCTTCCTTCCTTCCTTCCTTCCTTCCATCAGTATGACATGTCGCTATTTAGTTTATTTGGGTTAAAATCTAATACCATTGTTTATTTTGTTGCTCATATTGTTCAGCTTTGACCATTGGGAGTCCCTGGAGGTTGGCTCCTATGTTCTTTTCAGATGCCCCACTTCTTGCTTTGCTTGTTTGTTTACCTATTTGTTTTGAGGATTTCTTACTTTCTGGCACCATCAGACTCGCCTAGAACTTTTTCTGCCTCAACCCTGGAATCAGCCATCTCTCCATGGATTCCTGGTTCCTTTTAATTGGAGAACGATTTTAGAAACCAAGATCTAGGCACTAGGCGAGCTCATTGCTCCTGAATGCCATCGTTTCTAGACCTCTCATCAGATAGAGCCAAGAAGTACCTGTGCGTATGATCACCCATTGCACAATCTGCACTGACCATGAGCTCACACCGGGAGCTCAGACTGTAATCCGGCACTACAGAGTTTATTTTAGCCTCCCCCTCTGCTCGTTTGTAACTTCTTCGGTATTGAGAAACCAACTTTCATTATCTATAGTTATTGACTTATTTGTGCTAGTGTACACATAAAGAATTTCAGAATTGCTGATCATAGCCTTGAAAGCAACACATTTAATAACTAAGTTACAGCATTTATGTCCGGTTTGTCTTTGGCTTTACAATATTCGATCAAGATACTCTTTCTACAGTTACTTAGATCATTTCTTTTCTTCCCCACACCCTGCACTGTGGTTATGCTATTAATTTATTACAGCTAAATTCACGTTGTGTGCATTTCATCTCACGTTCACCTCTTACCCATGCTGGTTTCAATTATTTGTTGCTTGGGGGCATATAAAACATCACTGCAGCTCAAAGAGCTGATAAAAGAGATGTGCTCAAGAAAATACCACCCTTCTCGATCCCTGATGCCCTTTTCCCATCTCACCTTTCTTTCTGCCCATTCTCAAACCCCTTCCTCCCACCTCTAATCAACCTGTTTAATTTTGGCTTATTTTCCTATCTTTCATTTGCAGAAATAAGTGGATGTCTGTATATTTTCCTATTTATCTTTGTTCTTCAATGAAGGGTGACTCACCATAGAAATTCTTCTGCATTGCCCTGGCATAGGCTGAGCATATTTCCAGATCCAGAGAGTGTTCTGGAAGTAGAGTGTCCTGAAAATGACTCAAAATCAATCATTTTGAGTCATTTCATTTTGAGATCATTTAGAGATCTTTCTCATTTTTTTACAGCTACATAGTATTCCATTGTGTGGCCACACCATAGTTTATTCACAAACATAACTTCTGTCTGTTCTGCAAAGAAGCCAAACTTATTTCTGCCCTGGGACATTAACACATGTTCCCTCTTCCTGAAACACTTTTGCTAGGATTTCCCACTGCTCCCTCCTTGGGGCTCTCAGTTCCTGTTATCCTCATCAGAAAGAGTGTCCCACCACCATTCTAAAGGGGCCAGAGCTCCGGTCCCCCCAGTCACTGTCTCTTGTAATCTTTGTTTATTTTCTTTGCAGCCTTCATCCCTACATAATGTCACCTGGCTTCCTTGCTTGCTGGCTTGCTTTATGGCCTGCCATCCTTGTTCCCACTAGAGGATACACTGTATGTCCTAGGCACTACTGCATCTCTGTCCTGGCACACAGTAGGAGTCCCATAATGTTCATGAAGTGAATCAGATACTGTCAGGTCTCACTCACGGCCTGTTGGTCCTCTCAGAACATCCCAGGTAGATAGGTCCTCACAAACCAATGGCCCCCTGTGTCTGCCTGAGGGAATCTCTGGCCATGGGTGTGTTCTAGGCCCATCACAGGGCAAGCCAGAAGTTAGTGTCTCAGGAGTGTCTCTCAATCAGTGACAGACAGCTTCTTCAACCCTTTTGAGCAATTCTAAAGTGTGGTTCATAACAGGAACCAAGGTCCCACAGCAGTGGCCCGGTTTCCCATAGCTGTGACCAGTTCACGAACATGCTGTCTACTGGCTCTGCCGCTTTCCCATTTCCTTTCCCCACACCATCACTTGCTTCCTGGCATTGCTGCCTGCATGAACTACATGCATCCGTATCCTCGCTCAATTCTGCTTTCAGGGCAACCCACCCAAGACTCTTTCTAAAGGAAGGACCATTTGGTGAGGACCCTCTCATCACATACTGCAGAGCTCTAACCTTGGCCCTTCTTTGGTCAGCATTTTTAACCTCTCAAATGAAAGACAGGAAAGGCAAACCATTCCAAGTGTTCATCTTTAATAAGCCAATTCCATAGGACAGGAGGAGTTTCCTTGACAGAAACCCAATGAAAGGTCCCTGAGCATTGTTCAGGGTCACCTGCCAAGGGGATCATCCCCTGAGAACACTACAGTTGCCTTGAGCTTCCTGAGAAGGGGCAACGGAGGGACAGCTTCGCTATGGCCAAGCCAAAGCAGGGCATGATGGGAAGCCTCCAGGACCATATATAAAGAAGGATATTAAAAATTTTAAAGACCTAAACACTTCCAGCCGAGATGGAGGCATGGGTGGATACACTTTGCCTCCTTGCACAACCAAAAGAAGGACAAGAACAAATTTAAAAACAAAAAGTAACCAGAACTGCCAAAAAATTGAACTGTATGGAGGTCTAACAACCAAGAAGTTAAAGAAGAAACATTCATCCAGCTGGTAGGAGGGACAGAGACAGGCAACCAGGAAGGAGAGGGCTTGCCACAAGGCGGCAGCTGGCAGGCTGGGCAGTCCCACATTTGCATGCAGATAAACTGGGAGGAACAACTGGGGAGTAAGACAGACCACACAACCCAGGGTCCCAGAGTAGGGAAATAAAGTCTCAAAACCTCTGACTTAAAAAATCTGTGGGGGTTGTGGAGGAGGGAGAAACTCCCAGCCCCACAGGAGAGTTTGTTGGAGAGACCCACAGAGTCCTAGAATGTACACAAAACAACCCACCCAAGAATCAGCATCAGAAGGGCCCAATTTGATTGTGGGTAGTGGGGGAAGTGACTGAAAGTTGGCTGAGAGCTGAGCAAATGGCATTGTTCCCTCTCCGACCCCTCCCCAACATACAGTGCCACAACCCAGAGGCATGAGTTGCCCCACCCTGGTGAATACCTAAAGCTCCACCCCTTACTATGTAACAGGGGCACAGAGACAAAAAAATATGGCCCAAATGAAAAGAACAGATCAAAGCTCCAGAAAAAATACAACTAAGTGATGAAGAGATAGCCAACCTGTCTGATGCTGAGTTCAAAACACTGGTAATCAAGATGCTCACAGAATTGGTTGAATATGGTTACAAATAGAGGAAAAAGTGAAGGCTATGAAAAGTGAAATAATGGAAAATGTACAGGGAACCAACAGTGAAGGGCAGGAAACTGAGACTCAAATCAACAGTTTGGATAAGAAGGAAGAAAGAAACATTCAACCAGAACAGAATGAAAAAACAAGAATTCAAAAAAATGAGGAGAGGCTTAGGAACCTCGGGGACAACTTTAAACATTCCGACATCTGAATTATAGGGGTGCCAGAAGGAGAAGAGGAAGAGCAAGAAATGGAAAACTTATTTTAAAACATAATGAAGAAGAACTTCCCTAATCTGACAAAGGAAATAGACTTCCAGGGAGTCCAGGAAGCTCAGAGAGTCCCAAAGAAGTTGGACGCAAGGAAGCACACACCAAGGCACATCATAATTACATTACCCAAGATTAAAGAGAAGGAGAGACTCTTAAAAGCAGCAAGAGAAAAGGAGACAGTTACCTACAAAGGAGTTCCCATCAGACTGTCAGCTGATTTCTCCAAAGAAACCTTGCAGGCAAGAAGGGGCTAGAAAGAAGTATTGGAAGTCATGAAAGGCAAGGACTTACATCCCAGATTCTTCTGTCCAGCAAAGCTATCATTTGGAATGGAAGGGCAGATCAAGTGCTTCCCAGATAAGGTCAAGTTAAAGGAGTTCATCATCACCAAGCCCTTATATATGAAAGGGCTTAAAAGGACTTATTTAAGAAAAAGAAGATGATCAGAAATATGAGCAGTAAAATGACAACAAACTCACAACTATCAACAACTGAACCTAAGAAAGCAAAAAGAAGAAAGTAAACTAAGCAAACAACTAGAACAGGAACAAAATCACAGAAATGGAGATCACATGGAGGGTTATCAGTGGAGACGAGGAGGGAAGAGAATGGGGGAAAAGATACAGGGAATAAGAAGGATAAATGGGAGGTACAAAACAGAAAGGGGAAAGTTAAGAATAGTATGGGAAATGGAGAAACCAAAGAATTTATATGTACGATTCACGGACATGAACTAAGGTGGGAGAATGCTGGTGGGAGGGGGATGCAGCGCATAGAGGAACAAAGGGAAGAAAAAAATGGGACAACTATAATAGCATAATCAATAAAATATATTAAATAAATAAAATAAAAAGACCTAGAAAACCTTGGTCATGAAGAGCAGAGATCTGGAAACCACATTATTAAATGTGCACTTGGGTAAGAGAGACCATGAGAAGCTGGGCAAGTGGGGGCGCCTGGGATGAGTGCCACGGAATATGTTTCCAGGCCTCACTGATAGTAGGAATGACGGGAGGATCATTTTAAAAGACACTGAATGTGGGTCACTTTCAAGATTCTCAACTGTCTTTGAAGCATCTGTGCCACACTTTTATTTGTGCTGCACTCATTGTATCATCCCTGAAAGCCTTCTGAATCAACCAAATAGTTTCTGCAGAGGAATGTTCAAGCTTAATGCAAAATTTGATGCAGATTCATTGCTCTACTTGCCCAGTCATTTTGAATGTGAGAGCCACACAGTACACATGCTTACTCAACAGCATCTGCGGCCCCCACTGACTAGTACAGGGAGGTTGTCACTGTTCACCCATGTGCATTCAGGTCCACTCTCCTTGGCTTCCAGGTTACAGCAATGTCACGCAAACCATTCTCATTATATTAACAATAGCTGCACTTTTTCCAGACAGACCTCATGTAAGTATACCTAGCAACAGAGTTTCAAAATATATGAAGATCAATAAAGAAAGAGAGAAACAGATCAATTAAGAAACTAGATAGAAGATCAAAAAGAAACTGGAAGATTTAAAAACAAACAATGAATCAACTAGCTTCAATTGGTAAAAATGGAACATTCCACCCAACAACAGCAGAATATACATTCTTCTCAAATACACTTGGAAAATTCTCCAGTATATATCAAATGTAAGGCCACAAAACAAGGCTCAATAAAGTTTTAAAATTTTTGAATTGTACAAAGAATCTCCTCTGACGGCAATGGAATGAAAGTAGAAACCAGTAAAGGAAAAATGGAAAGTTCATAATATGTGGAAATTAAACAGCAAGTCAAAGAAGGACTCACACGTGAAATCAGAAAACAGTTTGAGACAAATGAAAATGGAAAAACACATGCAAAAACCTAATGGATGCAGAAAAGAGTGATAAAGGGGAGATTTATAACTTCAAATGCACACATTTAAAAAGGAAAAACTCCCAAATCAATAACCTAACTTACACCTTAAGGAACTATAAAAACGTGGCTAGTGTAGCTCAGTGGACTGAGCGCAGACTGTGAATCAAAGGGTCACCAGTTCAATTCCCAGTCAGGGCACATGCCTGGGTTGTGGGCCAGGTTCCCAGTGAGGGCCATGTGAGAGGCAACCACACATTGATGTTTCTCTCCCTCTCTTTCTCCTTCTCTTTCTGTCTCTCTAAAAATAAATAAATAAAATATTTTTAAACAAGGAACTATAAAAAGAAGACGAGCTACACTCAAGACTACTAAAAGGAAGGAAATAATAAAGATTAGAGCATAGATATATGAAATGGGAAATAGTAAAATAGTGGAGAGAATTAAGAAAACAAACAGTTGATTCTTTGAAAAGAACAACAAATGGAAAAACTTTTAAACTGACGAAGAAAAAAGAGAGAAAACTCAAATCACTTAAATTCACAATGAAAGTAGGAAGAGATGGAAGAGCTGGTCCTAAAATGCATATGGAATTTGAAGTGTCCCCAAATAGCTAAAATAATCTTGAAAAAGAAAAACAAAGTTGGGAGACTCCTACTTCCCAATATCATTAATTATTACAAAGCTACAATCATCAGATAGTGCACTACAGGCAGGATAAGATAGACACACAGACCAGTGGAATAGAACTGAGAGTCTATAAATAAGCCCACACAGCTACGGTCACTTGATATTTGACAAAAGTGCCAATGCCATTCAATGGGGGAAAGAATAGCCCCCCATTGATGGTGGTACATATGGATATCTACATGGAAGAAATAAAATAAAATTGGACTCATACCTCATACCATGCACAAAACTTGATTCAAGGTGAATCAAAGACCCAGGTGTGAGAGTTAAAACAATAGAACTCTTAGAAGAAAACAGGATGAGTCTTCACAACCTTAGATTTATCGATGGATTCTCAGATACGACACCCAAAGCACACACAGCCGAAGAAAAACAATTAAACTTCATTAAAATGTAAAACTTTAATGTTTCAAAGGACCCTATTAGGAAAGTGAAAAGACCCACAGAATGGGAAAAAGTATTTGGAAATCATATATCTAGTAAGAGTCTATTATACAAAATCTATAAAGAGCTCTCGCAACTCAACAGCAAAAAGACAAGAACTCAGCCTCTTAAATGGGCAAATGACTTGAATAGACCTTTCCCCAAAGATATACAGATGACCAATAAGCACATGAAAAGATGTTCAACGTTATTGGTCATTGGGAAAATGTAAATCAAAACCACAATGATATGCTACTTCATACTCACTAGGATGGTAAGAATTGAAAAGATAGACAATAACAAGTGTTGGTGAGGTTGTGGAGAAATCGGACCCCTTGTGCCTTGCTGGTGGGAAGGTAAAACAGTGCAGCCACTGTGGAAAGCAACTTGGCTGTCTCTTAAAATGTTGAACGGAGAGTTACCGTGTGACCCAGCAATTCCAAACCTTGATGTATGCACGAAAGAATTGAAGACAGATATTCACAACAAAACTTGTGCATTATATATGAATGTTCTCAGCAGCACTATTCACAGGGCCCAAAAGGTGGAAATAACTCAAGTGTCCATCTACTGGTGAATATATAAAAAAATGGTTATTCATACAATAGGATATTTTTTCACCATACAAAGGAATAAAGTACTGATTCATGCTCAGCATAGATGAACCTTGAAATCATTATGCTAAGTGAAAAAAGCCGGACACTATTGCGTAGTTTCATTTATAAGAAATTTCAGAAGAGGTAATCCCATAGGGACAGAAATTACATTGGTAGTTGGTCAGGAATGCCTGCTTAATGGGTATGGCTTCCTTTTGAGGTGATAAAGATATTTTGGAAGAGCATAGAGGTGATGGTCACACGATGTTGTCAGTGCCACCAAATAGTATGCTTTAAAATAGTTAATTTTATGGTATCTTAATTTTACCTCAATTAAAAAAACGCCAACTGACTCATGGTTCCCAACTCATACTTAGGCAATCAAAATCCTTAGGGGTGGAGCCCAGGAATCTGAATTATTTGAAAGCTGCCCCTGTGATTCTGATGGCCAGCAGGTCCGGGGAGTGCTTCCCTGGAGGGCTGCCGGGTCTGTGAAGAGCTGGAGGTGAACTTGGGCGGCCAGTGCCAGCAGCTCCCGGAAGGGGCTGGTTGTTCTTTCCCTTCGGCCCTGCCCTGACTCCTCCTTCCCTTCGGAAACGAGACCCGGCTCCTCCCTGATACTCCTGCAGCCCCGCAAACGCCCCAGTCGCTCCTCAGGAGGTGGCTTCTCTCCCAAAATGTGTGATTCCACAGAAACCAACTTCTCTCGACAGAATACTCACCACGGCCCTGGGGCTGGGTCAGGCTTTTGGTGTGTGTTACTCCGTTTAACCCTCCCCACAAACTTCAGAGGGAACCACTATGATCTCTTCTTACAGCTGAGAAAACCGAGGCTTCAGAAAAAGAGAAATATTTACCCAAGGTCATGTGGGTGCAGGGGAGAAAGCAGGTCTGCCTTATGCCCCAGCGGAAGCTGCGGGGCCGCAGGTCTCCTAGCCGGGCCTGATTGCCAGGGGCTCCCGGTAGCCTTGTGAGGGTGGTTATTCCCATTCTCAGACAGAGACTCAGGCACAGAAAGGTCTCCCCGTGGGCCCGAGGCCACGCGCGCAGCGCACAGCACAGCCTGTTAAGCGGGTATGCCGAGAGTGCTGAGGCCCGAGGGCCTCCCGGGGCGGACCTCTGTGTGCGGCCGGTCATCGTGACCCACCCCAAGACAAAATGTTTGCAGTAACAATCATGGAATAGAAAAAGATTCATGACCAGAAAAAGCATGACAGTAAAATTTTTCTCCTGTCGAATGTCACACACACACACACAATCATCAGGCAAAGAAAATTAAGAAAAACTTACAGGGAAAAGAAAAGAAATCAGATATTACAGTACTTTAAAGGAAAAATCCAACTGTTTATTCAATACCTTTTGTGTCTACCTAGCAGTTTGAACTTTGATCTTTTAGTTATAAGCTGAGGTAATAATATTTTATATAAATAATTGTCTGGTAACTAATAAGTGACTTTTAATAAAGAAAAAACACCTGCAAAGGGTACAATTTGGGCAATTAATGAATCATTCAGTGATGCAATGTTTTATTTCCTTGATTTATTATTGCATTCTAAAATCACTAATGAACACTGAATAGTATAAATTTAGATTTTAATGGTATTATTCAAACTCTGCCAGATATTTCATATTTGAACTAAAATCCACACTTACCAAATAAAACATTATACCTCATACTTTGCACCGTGTCCAATTTTTAATGCTAATTAACACTTTAAGTTCTGAGACTTTCTCCTTTCAAAGAGTGTGCTTGAGCAGTTTATTCCAGCAGAAGATGGAAACATGCGCTGTGTCGGAACGGAGTGTGGACGATGTGAACTTAGCCTTGCCACACCTGCAGCCGAGGCTGTGCAGGAGGGACTGCTCACCTTGTCTTCCACGGAGAAGTCCATGTTTATGCAAGGACAAGCCACGAAAGTATGCTTATTTCAAGCTCATGCGTATATCGTGAAAACTAACTGGAGCAATGGTTTAGAATTTAAATCAACGAAAGACTTTTTCTTTTTCTTTTTTTTTTTTGCAGAGAAAATGTTATCACTGACACTGTTTAGAACTGAGGGAGCAGGGCAGCAGTAAAAAGCAGATTAGTCTTACTCTGTTTCATCACTGTTTTTCCACTAGAACGTGGATCTCTGTGCTGCCTGCACCCTGAGCATGCTCATCTCACCACCAGCTCGTGCTGCTGAGGAGGCCTCACTTAACATCTAAGCTGCTGAGGGGTTAAGGTGAAGGTGAGGCCCACTCCTGGCCTTCTAGCAGCACCAACAAGCCATTCCCAGGACCCAAGGGCCCTCAGTTCAGCCATATGCCTCTCCTGCGGGTTTTTTTAAAGATTTTATTTATTTATTTTTAGAAAGAGGGGAAGAGAAGGAGAAAGAGAGGGAGAGAAACACCAGTGTGTGGCTGCCTCTCACGTGGCCCCCACCGAGGACATGGCCTGCAACCCAGGCATGTGCCCTGACTGGGAATCGAACCGGTGACTCTTTGGTTTGCAGCCCTCCCTCAATCCACTGAGCCACACCAGCCAGGGCTCTTCTGTGTTTTAAGGCCCAGCTCACTCCATCTTTTCTCTGAGACACTTGCCTGACCTTACCCTTCTCTACAATATGGCACCTAAGGCCCAGCTACCCTGCACCTATGAACAGGTCACGCTGGGCTCCACCAGGGTCCTTGTCCATCACCGAGTCACCTAAGGTTCATCTTCGTTGGTGCTTGGTGTTTGGATCTTTTCCAACTGTACCCAACACCAAGAGTGCCATCTGATAGGGCTGCTGACTGATAGGGGAAGGTGGGGGAAGTAGTCAACTCTGTAGGGGAGACTACAGCCAAGCAATGGCAGGGCCACAGAATGGCTACACATCTGGATGACCTAGGGTTCTGCTGCTCACCCCCACTTCGCAGGCAGACCATTTGGGTAAGAGGTAGGGAAGAATCAGCACTCTGCCGTATCATTTGCCAAGCTGCATGCTGGGCAGTGTGTATGGGCTAGCTTCTGCCAGCACCCTTTGGTTCATAGCGGTACTCACCTTCCCCTACCAGCCAGGTGGCAAGGAGGTCCTCATAAGGAACAGTAGGTTCTCTAAGGACATGTGGACAAGCAGCTGTACCTTGAGGGACCTGGAACCCACAGTGATGGTGTTTTGGGAGCCTTCTCTTCAGCTGGTCAGTTCCCCTCTCCTGCTTCTCTCCAGCCCTCTTCCCCCATCAGCTCACCAGCCCGCTGGTGCCCCCTGCACAGTCCCAACTGACCTTCTCCATCCCAAGTCCCTCCACAGCAGCTCTGCCCCCTCAAAGTAATTGTCTGTCTTTGGTCCACCCTGTTGTGGCCAGGCAATTGTCCTGGTTGGAGGCTAAGGGCCCCACTGGTATGTAATGTCTTGTCTCCTGCAGGGAGGTCCTAGTATTGTTGTCCCTCATTTTACAACGAGGACACTATAGAGAGAGAGGTTTAATAACTTGCACAACGGTCCACTGAAAGTGGCTCCTGAGACCAAGCTCAGGCCAGTGCTCCGGTGGCCTTCCCCCTGGAATAAGGCCTTGGACAGCACACGGCTTTCTGGTCTCCCATACTGGCCTACTACTACCGTGACATTCTGCCTCTGAGGGGAACCAGTTAGGCATAAATATCAACTCTGTTTAGCTGAATACCTACAGTGGAATTTCATTACTGCTGGGCATTATTATGGATATTGATCTGAGAATATTAAAATTCAACAAAACACACTAAATCTCCCAAGAATGGGTGCAGCAATCAACTCATGCACCATGGCACATGAGGGTGAGGTGAGTAGGACCGAGAGTCCAGGGCTGTGTCCAGCTGAGCAGCCTGCCGTGAGCCCGGCTCAGTGGAAGCCCCTTCCCCATGGGCTGCCCACCAGCTCTCGGCCCCCCTCCTGCCCTGGGCATGAGGACATAGGGAGCAAGAACGCAGTCTTTCCTCCTACAGGACGCCTGAGACCTGGCTCTGCAGGAAGCTGACACCGTGGAAAAGGAAAAGGGAGAGATTTGGGCATTCTTTCTTTTTAGGTTTTTGATTCTTCTTCTTGAGGTATAATTGACATATAACATCATTTGCAGAGATTTTCAACCATTAAGTAGATGGGCCTTTCATTTGTAAACAGTTTTCTTTGCTGTGCAGAACTTTTTAGCTTAATGTAGTCTCAATTTTTTATTTTATTTTTGTCCCTTTGCTTTTGGTGTCAAATTCAAAACATCATCGCCAAGATCGACGTCAAGGAGCTTACAGCCTGTGTTTTCTTCTAGGAGTTTTGTGGTTTCAGGTCTTTAATCCACGTGATTCTTAATTAAAAGAGATCCGGCAAACCAGTGTCAATCATGATTGCATCCTGATTCAGAACTAAAACAAAAAAATCTATAAATTGATAACCCTGGGATAACTGGTGCAATCTAAAAGGGACTGAGTATTAGAAAAATATTGTAATATTTTAGGTATAATAGTAGTTTTATAGGAGAATATCCTTTCTAGGAGACACACACCGAAGTATTTAAGTAAGAAATGTCATGAGCTCTGCAGCGTACTTTCAAATGGTAAGTTAAACAAACCACACACAGCCCTGGCCAGTGTGGCTCAGCTGGTTGGAGTGTCATCTAGTGACCAAAAGGTCGTAGGTTCTGATTCCTAGTCAGGGCACATGCCTAGGTTGCAGGTACAGTCCCCAGTCAGGGTGCATGCAAGAGGCGACTGATCGATGTTTCTCTCCCTTTCTCTTTCTCTCTCTCCCTCCTCCTCTCTCTCAAATCAATAAGCATGTCCTCAGATGAAGATAAAATACAATTAAAAAATCAATGAAAAAATATATTGATCTGTGTGCATATGTTGACAAAGCAAATAGGGCAAATGATGAACAACTGTTGGACCTAAGTGGAAAGTTTGCAGAAGTCCATTGTACTATTCTTTAAACTATTTACTACGTTTGTAATTTTTAATAGTGAGAAATTGGGGAAGTAAAAAGATTTGCTGTCTTCAAGAAACACACAGTCTAGAGAGTTCAGTTCTGTAGTTACCAACACAAGCAGCAGTAAGTGAACTCAACCCTGGAGACATGCTGTTGAGAGACCAGGAGTCCCTCCTGCAGCAGTTGCTTTATGACTGGTGACACGGCTCTTGCCTTAGGGTACAGAATAGCATCTTCTATGGGCTGGATTTGTTGTGTTATCCAATAGACTGGGAAGAAGGCAAGGGGACAGTCACTGAATGGCACTGAGGGAGCTACCACAGGGCAGAGGAGTCCCTCAGGGCATAGACTGTTCACTGTGTCCAGGGTACAGTTAGCCCTGAGGGCCTTGGCACCAGCCTGAGGAAGCCGACGTCTAGTTAGAGCAGCCAAATGTTCCTTACAGGGGGCTGGGAGTGGTAAAATGGGTTCTTGCCCTCAGAACACTAAAATAATAACAACAACAACAACAATAATAATAATTCCCAGCAAAATGTCCCAACTTGGAGATAAATGGCAATAGGCTGGAGTGGAATGTGCAGGACAGAGGCTGGACATATATGGGGCAGATGCAAGCCAGGCTGAGCCATGGCATGAGGTCAGGAAGAGATGGGAGGCCAGACCTACTGGAACATTACTGGATGCAGCTTCCAGTTCTCGATTTGACATTTAGGTGCAGCTCTGTTGACAAAGCTGAGTCAAAACAACTGTGTCAGGCAACTTGAAGGAACAGTGGATGCCAGGGCTAGGGAAAGGAAGGAACAAGCTGAGCCTGGAGTAGTTTGTTGTGGCAGAATGTGATGAGGTACTTGGAAAACTGAAGGGGGCAGGCAACTAGGATACAGAAGCCATGTTGAAGGGGCTCCCACTGGCCAAATCTGGGACAATTAGAGACCCAAAGGAGTATAAACCATTAGAAAAAATAGGAATCTACAAATCTGTACCAGCAATTCTCAATTGGAGGTAATTTTGCTTCCTGGGGATATTTGACTACATCTGCAGACATTTTTGTCATCAGAACTGGGAGGCTACTGGCATGCATTGGGAAGAGGCCAGGGATGCTGCTCAACATCACACAATGCAAAGGACAGCCCTCATAATGGAGAATGATCTGGAGTAAAATGTCAACTGTGCCCTAGCTGAGAAATCCTCGTTTATACTGATAGTATGAAGATAAGGAAGAAATAACTAAATGGGGAGAACGAGCCTCATGCTTACAGTAGACCACTGAGTGCTGACTGGTAACTCCAGAGGCTGTGCCCAGGGTGGAGAAACATCATTTCAATGATGACAACTATGACAGTAAGTATTAGTTCAGGTAAGATCATCAGCGGGTGCTAAAGGCAGGGAGGAAACTGACAAGGAACGAGAGATTTGCACGGGCTAAAGAGCCTCCCCTAGATCGCATCGTCTCTGCCAGGGGGGAAACAACCCTATAATGTAGAGAATTTGAGACATATCTTTATAAAATTAATGTGATCAAAATTAATATCACCATTAAGGTCAGATGGACAACACGTGCCTCCAGATGTGTGACATCCTGAGAAGAACATGTCATTATGTGGCAATCCAGCAGGAGCTTCATGACCTGAATCTAACCTAAAATGAGCAACATTCTTTTTTGTAAAATACCTGTATTTTTCAAAAATGTCAACATCATAAAAGGCAAATTAAAAGCTGAGAATATTTTCCAGATTAAATGAGATAAGAAAACACGACAACCAAATGCACCGTGTGACCCTAGGATGGATCCCATACTGAAGGAAAAATAAAGCCATAAAGAGCGTTTCCCAAAACTTCCAGCCAAGATGGAGGCGTAGGTAGATACACTTTGCCTCCTCACACAACCAAAAGAAGGACAACAACAAATTTAAAAACAAAAAATAACCAGAACTGCCAGAAAATTGAACTGTAGGAAGTCCAACAACCAAGGAGTTAAAGAAGAAACATTCATCCAGACTGGTAGGAAGGGTGGAGATGGGCAGCTGGGGTGGAGAGGACTCGCAAGGCAGTGGCTGGAGGAGTGGGTGGTCCCACACTTGCATGTGGATAGATCAGGGGGAACAACTGGGGAGCAAGACAGGCTGCACAACTCAGGCTTCCAGCACAGGGATATAAAGCCTCAAAATCTTTGACTGAAAAACCCTGTAGGGGTTGAGGAGAAACTCCCAGCATCACAGGAGAGTTCACTGGAGAGACCCACAGGATCCTAGAATGTGGTGTTTTGCTTGTGGGTAGCAGGGGAAATGACTGAAAGCTGGCTGAGAGCTGAACAAGCAGCATTGTTCCCTCTTGGACCCCTCCCCCACATATGGCTCCACAACTCAGTGACATGGGTTGCCCCACCATGGTGAATACCTAAGGCTTTGCCCCTTACTACATAGGTGTGCCAAGACAAAAAAAATATGGCTCAAATAAAAGAACAGATCAAAGCTCCAGAAAAAAAATACAATTACAGAGTTCAAAACCCTGATAATCGGGACACTTACAGAATTGGTTGAGTATGATCACAAAATAGAGGAAAAAGTGAATGCTATGAAAAGTGAAACACAGGAAAATGTACAGGGAATCAACAGTGATGGGAAGGAAACCAGGACTCAAATCAATGGTCTGGACCAGAAGGAAGAAATAAACATTCAGCCAGAACAGAATGAAGAAACAAGAATTCAAAAAAATGAGGAGAGGCTTAGGAACCTCCAGGACAACTTTATATGTTCCAACATCTGAATCATAGGGGTGCCAGAATAAGAGGAAGAGCAAGAAATGGAAAACTTATTTGAAAACATAATGAAGGAGAACTTCCCCAGTCTGGCAAAGGAAATAGACTTCCAGGAAGCCCAGGAAGCTTAGAGAGTCCCAAAGAAGTTGGACCCAAGGAGGAACACACCAAGGCACATCATCACTACATTAGCCAAGATTAAAAAAAGGAGAGACTCTTATAAGCAGTAAGAGAAAAGGAGACAGTTACCTACAAAGGAGTTTCCAAAAGACAATCAGCTGATTTCTCAAAAGAAAGCTTGTAGGCAAGAAGGGGCTGGCAAGAAGTATTCCAAGTCATGAAAGGCAAGGACCTACATCCAAGATGACTCTATCCAGCAAAGCTCTCATTTAGAATGGAAGGGCAGATCAAGTGCTTCCCAGATAAGGTCAAGTTCAAGGAGTTCATCATCACCAAGCCCTTATTCTATGAAATGTTAAAGGGACATATCTAAGAAAAAGAAGAAGATTAAAAATATGAATAGTAAAATGATAACAAACAACTACCAATAACTGAACCTTAAGAAAACAAAAACAAAAACAAACTAAGCAAACAACTAGAGCAGGAAAATATTCACAGAAATACAGATTATATGGAGGGTTTTCAGTGGGGAGGTGAAGGAGGGAGAATGGGGGAAAAGGTGCAGGGAATAAGAAGCATAAATGGTAGGTACAAAATAGACAGGGAGAGGTTGAGAACAGTACAGGAAATGAAGAAGCCAAAGAACTTATATATACGACCCATGGACATGAACTAAGGTGGGAGATGATGGTGGGAGGGGGAGTACAGGATGGAGAAGAATAAAGGGGAGTAAAAATGGGAAAACTGTAATAGCATAATCAATAAAATACATTAAAAAAGGACATTCCTGAATCAACTGACAGAATTAGGATATGATTGCAGATTAAAGTATTGTATCTTTAAACTTTTCTGTGATTGCTCATGACACTATAGTTATGTAAGAGAAAGTCTTTATTACTAGGAACTACACACTGAAGTATTTAAGGGTAAAGGGGCATGATATGTGCAATTTACTCTCCAATGGCTCAGAAAAAAATTTGTGTATATGTGTGTATGTGTATACACACATGCACACACACACACTATGGTAGACTGAATAATGGCCCCCCAAAAAGATTCACATACTAGTCCCTGAAACCTGTGAATATTATCTATGTAAAAGGACATTGCCAATGTAATTCTGTTAAGAACCTCGAGATGGGTATTTTTGTACTATTCTTGCAACTTTTCTGGTTCCCTAGTGCAATCAAAAGGGTTGTTGTAAGAAGGCAAGAGGTCAGAATGAGTAGTAGGAGGTGTGACGACAGAAATAAGAGGGTGTTGTGGTGTGAGGAAGGGGCCACAAGCCAAGGAATGCAAGCAGCTTCCAGAAGCTGGAATAGCAAGAAACAGACCCTCCCCTGGAGTCTTGGGAAGGAACCAGGCTTGTGAAGACGTTGACTTCAGTCCCCTGAAACCGATGCTGGACTTCCTGCTTTCAGAACTGTAAAAGAGTAAATTTGTGTTTTTCAAGCCACTCTATTTGTAGTGATTCGTTGTAGCAGCCATAGAAACACACACACACAGACAGAGTAAACCTTCATTATTCATAATTTTGTATTTGCAAATATGCCCACTCACTAAAATTTATGTGTAACCCCCCAAATCAGTGCTCACACTCCCAGTGCTTTTTCAATCATTTGCAGACATACAGAGAGGGGTGGAAAACGTGACTCACTTGATGTGCACATTCCTACCTGAGGTCTAACAAGATGATTCCCTGCTTTCTTGCTTCAGCTCTTATACGGAAGCCAAGTATCCTTTTCCAGGTCTATTTATGCTGCTCACAGCGGCTCCCATGCATAGTCCTGCAGCGCTGTCCAGCGTGCCTAAGCACAAGAAGGCTTAAAGAGAAAACACGTGTTGGGGAAGCTTCATTCAGTCGTGAGTCACAGTGCTGTGGGCTGTGAGTTCAACACTAATGAATCAACAATGTATATTGAATATGGTGTCTTTAAACAGAAACACGCAAAAAACAAGGTTATGTGTTGAAAACAAGGTTATGTGTTGATCAGTTGATGAAAATGTTGTGACCAGAGGGTCCCAGGAACTTAACCCTGTACTTCCCCAGGAGCCTTGATTCCACATTCACTAATTCAGTATTTATAGCAACACTATAGACCATAATTCATGGGAATAATGAGAATCGACTACATACACACATACATCTAAATGTGTGTGTGTGTGTGTATTTTATGTGTATACTGAGAGAGAGAGACTGGGAGAGTGAGAGAGCACAACTGACAAAGCAGAGGGAGCACAATGTTGTAAAAGGTAAATCTGGGTTAAGGGTACATGGATACTCTTTGCGTTACTCTTGCAACTTTTCTGTAAGTTTGAAGTTATTTCCAAATAAAATGTTAAAAGAAAGAGTGGCTGTGTCAAGCAGTTTCACCCAATTGTCTCCTATAAAATGAAGTGTCCGCGCTCCATGTTTGAAGCTCAGAAAGGTGTTTTTCAGAGACAGGCCTGGGGTGGCACGAGGGCAGGCTCCACAGGGAGGCTGACCGGTGAGAAAGGCGGAGCGCCCACCATGGCAGCCGCAGTGCGGGACATCAGGAGCCCAGCACAGAGGGGACCCCTGGGGCTCCTGGCGCAGCCCTGGGCCGCCCAGAGCCGCATCTCTGCTAAAGGCAGCCCTGACGGTGTTAAGAGAAGGAGCAGCCCAGCTCTGTCCTCTCTCCTTCCCCGGGGACAGGAGAGGCGGGGAGCAGGCAGTCATCTTCCTTCTGAGGTCCCACCAAAGTGGAGGGCCCCCGTCGGCACCCAGTCACCCAAACTTAAAACTTGGCCCTGACCTTGTCCCCTCCTGCTCCCCACCCCGACATCAAACCACAAGCTCATCAACCCCTCTCATTTTCCCCAGTTCATCTGCCTGGTTGACTTCTTTCCTTGCCTCGCTCATCAGAAATATCCCTCGAATCTGGCTGTCTCCTGGGTCTCCTCATTGATGCTTAGGCTCACAATTTTGGAAGGATTCTCTGGCCTCTGGGCTTTTTTGTTTTGTTTTTATTATTTTTGCTTTGCTCTTTTTCTGGTAAAACTTACAGTAAATTACACAGACCACAAATGTTAAATGTGATATATTTTGACACATACATACAGCTGTATAACCAGCATCTCAGTCAAAATAGCACATATTTCCATCATTCCGGCAAATTCCCCCATCACCCTTTCCACTACATTGTTTGATTTTCAAATGTTAAACCATTCCTCTGGTAAATTACAGTTAATCATTATTACTACCTTTTTATATATTATGGGATTTGGTTTGCTAATTTTTATTAAGGACTATGGTAGGCTGAAGAACGGCACCTAAAGATGCCAGTGTTCTCATCCCTGGAGCTTGTGAATGTTACCTCGTATGGCAAAAAGGACTTTGAAGATTTGTCAAATTAAGGATTCTGAGATGGGGACATTATCCTGAATTATCTAGGTGGGCCCCAAATGTAATCGCACATGTTCTTATAAGAGGGAGGCAGGAGGACAGTGCTGACAGAAGGGAAGGTGATGTGACCCCTGGAGCAAGACACTAGGGGGCTGAATGGCTTTGGGAACGGAGGAAGTCAGCTCCAGGAGCTGAAAAGGGAAAGGAAATCAATTCTTCCCTGTAGCCTCTGGAAGGAGCTGGCTTCTGCTGACAGCTTGATTTCCACTCAGGGAAACTGATTTTCTACTTGTGAATTCCAGAACTATAAGCTAATAATCATAAATGAGTACTGTTTCAAGCCACCAGTCTGTGTGACTTGTTACAGCAGCAATAAGAAACTAATACAGGAGTTGTGTGTCAAAATTCTTCAGGAATACTGATCTATAATTTTCTTTTCATTTCATGTGTTTGTCAGGTTTTGTATTAGGGTTATTCTGGTTTCATAAAAATAAGTCAAAACATATTTCCTGTTCCTCTATTTTCTGCAAAACTTTTTGTCCAATTAGTATTATTTCTTCCTTAATTGTTTGATAGAATTCATCAGTGAGGCCACCTTGACCAAAAGTTTTCTCTGTGGAGTGACTTTTAGATGTTGAATATATAGAGCAAGAATTTATCAATATTTAGAGAGCTGTTTCTTTAATAGATATAGGGTTATTCAGAGTTTCTATTTAATGAATCAGTTTTGGTAAGACATGGTTTTCAAGGAATTTGTTCATTTCATCTGATTTTCAAAATTTATTGGCACAGAGTTGTTCCTAACATTTTCCTTTTTATTTTTCTTATTGCATGTCTGTAGGACATGCAATAGCATTTCCTTATTCATTTCTAAGAGTGGTAATTTCAATTGCTCTATTTTTCACTTGGTCATTCTTGCTAGTGACTTATCAATTTGATTTATCTGGTCAAAGAATCAAATTTTTTCCCAGTTTTTTAAAAAGATTTTATTTATTTATTTTTAGAGAGCGGAAAGGAGGGAAAGAGAGAAACATCAATGTGTGGTTGGCTCTCACGCGCCCCCCACTGGGGACCTGGCCCACAACCCAGGCATGTGCCCTGACTGGGAATCGAACCGGCAACTCTTTGGTTCACAGGCTGACACTCAATCCACTGAGCCACATCAGCCAGCTTTGTCCTAGTTCCTTAAAGTGAAAATTGAGATCACTGAGTTTAAACCTTTCTTCTTTTAGAATATATATGTTTCTGGTTTACCTCCATTCCATGATTTTTTTATTTTATTTGTTCACTAATTCAGTTTAAAAATTTTTTAGATTTCTCTCATGATTTTTTCGTTGACCAATGGTCTATTGGATATTTACAAGCATGTTACTATCCAATATTTGGGGGATGGTCTAGAGATTTGGGGTTGTTTTTGCTTCCCAATTAAATTCTATTGTTGTCAGAAAACATTCTATAAGATTTCAGTCTTTGAAATTAATTAATTAATTTTATGGTCCAGCAAATAGGTCTTTGGGAGCATTTCATATGCACTTAGGAAGAACGTGTATTTTGCAGACTGCTCAGGCTTGAGTCTAGGTCTGCTGCTTATCAGCCATGGGAGCAAGCAGACAGGTCACCTCCCTGAGCCTCAGTGTCTCCAAGTCTAGGACGGGAATAAACGAGGACGTTGCTGACCTACAGAGGAGGCTGTGATCGCGGAATGAAAAGCTCTTACTGGGTTAACTGCTCTGCGCTTCTTCACCCCACTTCTCATCATTACTGCCATTGTGGCCATAATTACTGCTGCGACTATTGTTGTTTTTACATGGCTGCAATCATCTTTAATTGAACTTCTGAGGCTGTTGTTAAACCCTGCCCCGAGGAGAGACATTTCCAGGGGATTATTTTATGGCTGGCTACAGTTATTCCACCGTGGTGATTATTCTCACCTTCGTAACCAAACTGAGAGCCTTACATCGCACCCAGAGACGACTGTGGAAGGGGGCACCCGCCCCGCCACGTTCTTGGAGCTACCGTGGCGTGCCTGGTGCAGAGGGGCGAGGTTTGCCGAGGGGCCCAGCCTTCTGGGGACACCGGTGTTTGATCACAGAACGTTCACACTCTCGAATTCTCCGATGTGCTGCTTCGGAGTGGCCTGGAGGGTATGGCTCTGCTAATTAGAGCGCACGGCTGGAAGGTCCGGCGCTCTCGCTTGTTCGGAGGCATCTGTAAGCTGTCTGCGCTGTGCCGGGTGGTCTGTCTCCAACGACTCAGCTGAGTCTTCTGCGAAACTGCTTAACCACGGCCCTGTTGCCTTCTGGCGTTTGAAGTAGCCGCAGAGAACTCTGAGGTCAGCCAGATTCTTGTTCCTTGAGATCTAGCTCTTATTTTTGTGCCAAGTTGCTTAAGCATTTTTTTCTTCATAGTGTAATTCCAAAAGTTTTGCAAGCTCTGGTTTTGCTCTTAACTGATGCTTTTTGATCCACATACACAGCTCTTTAGCTGGGATATCTTTTCTTTCCTCTTCGACAGCACAGTATATTTGATCAGTACTTCCACACTTCCATGTATTCCAAGAGTATCTATTGACGACCTCTGTTCCAGGCACTGGGAACGCAGCAGTGAGTAAGATAACATTTCTGCCCCAGGGAGTTCACAGATTAGTCAGAGAAACAGTCAATAAACAATTGGAAACATTTAAACAGGAGCCCCAGGCAGCAGTGGTCCGACTATGGAGAATAATTAGACAGTGTTGAGGGGGTGGGGAATGTGGCAGCCAGGAAAGGTCTTTCTTGGGGATGGGGTTGAGGGGGGGGTGTAATTTCAGCAGAAACTTCTTGCTTCCTTAGGAACGCCTATTCTAGTTCATAATGAAATTGGGTCTGTTCTCTGTCTCCACTGTGCAGTTTATTAATTATTATTTGCATCTATTTTTTCTCTTTCAGCCACCTGGGCGAACCTGTCCAGCCTGTCCTCCATACCAGCACTTCGGTTTTGCCCAGCCCCTGCGTTTCTCGTGCTGCGTGTGAGTCCTTCCCGTCACCTCCTCTCCCCTGCGGCTGGCTGCACCCTCTCATCTTCAGACCACCAGACGGTTTACTGAGCTTTCTACTCTGACTCTTGCAACGAACCATTTCAGAGCCTTTCCCTATGAATCGTTACAATGATTTTGGCTTTCTCTCCCTCCGTAGTGTTTTGTACAGGTCTCATGTAGAAGTCTGCTTTTCTCAGCTCTCCCATGGAGGTGGCTTATGAAGTCCTTCTGAGGCCCCTTCAGTGACGGTGAGTAGCAGGGTAGAGGCACTACCCTGGCCCTGCCTCGTCTGGTGGGCGATGGGTCTGGAGAAGTCCCCCGGGACGACGAGCCGCTGTGGGTCGATGGATGCAGCACCCCAGTGTCTGCCCTGAGTGCACAGGCACTGGGCGGCTCAGCCTGGAGACTCTCCACTGCCTTGGGCAGTCACACCAAACAGATGGAGCCCATGGAAACTTCTGGTGGCCAGAGTGCTGTCGCCATGGCTCCTGTGGCTGCCCTGAGTCCAGCACTTGGCTTGTGGGAGGGAGTTCAGAGAGGCAGATAATTGTGCACAACCGCAGGCTGTTCTGCCTGGAAGTTTCCCTTCTCAGAGCCCCTAGAAGCCCCACAGCTGGAGACTTTATTTATGTTAACCTCCTATTTAGAAATTAAGCTCCGATTTGGAAATTAAGGATTGTAATTTAGCATTAACCCAGATGTCAAGACATAATGAGACACACTGTGGGAGAAATTGAATTCCATATTGCCAAAGACCCATTTTATTTCTAATAACCAGCCACTCACATCATGCCAATATTGATGGATCATATGTTTAAAATTTTGATAGCTCATTCATTTCTATAATTACATTTATTTCAAATTAAATAAGTCTCGCACACCCTTGATATACAAAGAGACAAAATTAATTTGTGGATCAGAATTAGCTTGCCATTCAACCCTGGGAACTGTCCTTTCTGGAAGCCCTTGGAAAGCACATGATGCCACTTCACAGAAGATGATTTGCATATGAACAACTTTTAACCAGGAAGGGGCTTTATCTTTGGGCTTGGAGGGCAAGGTCACTGCGAAAGGGACAGGGTAGGAGTGGCTTTGCTCACCAATAGGCTCAGAGACGAAGACAGGCCATTTGCCAACGGAACTGATCTGCCTGGAAAACAGCAAAGACAACCCAGGGCAGCTGCCTGGTGTTGCCGGGGAAGGTGTGAGCACTGGCATTTGTCCCCAGGCCACTGGTTACTGGCCAGCAACCTGAAGCAGGACTCATGCAACAGCCCTTTCTTGACCAGAGTGGTTGGAATGCCCACTACTTCCTGCTGCCCACACCCCTTGCTGGGGCGCCATCCCCCAGCCACAACTGGCTTGACCAAGAATGGAAGCATGGACAAATCAGATGGGCGTGGAGACCCTGAAGAGCTGGGTGGTGTGGGTGAGGCTGAGGGATTTTGGGTCGGCCACAGTCGACGCCATGCATTCTGCGGGAAAGCCAGTCACCAAGAGAACAAAGTCACCTTGCAGAAATGGGCAGACAATGAAATAGAGGCAGTGGGGTTTGCCCTTGACTCTCTGGTGCTGGTTCCCCCCGCACATCAGCTCCTCTTGGCTTCCTGTCCTTGGAGGACCAGGCTTGCCCCTGCATCTGCTCAGTACTCCCTCTTATAAGCCAGGAGACTGTGACAGACGTCTACGCTGTGCCAAGCCCCAGATGCACGGTGAGGTCCCTGCCTCTATGAACTCAGCATCTAGTGCGAGACTCCCAGTGAGTGCCACACAGCATCCCTGGGCTGTGGCCCCAGGTGTCCTTGCCTTGTCCTACGGGAAGGACATAGCTCTTCCATCTTCAGTGCTGCGGTCTGCAGTGTGGACCTAACACTCACAGGAGCTGTGGGAAGGCAGGGTGATGGGTATGGAACTTCAGCCCAGTCCTGGTGCATCATACATGCTCTGTAAGTGACAAAAAAGGGTTGACGGTGTAAACAACAGTAGAAATGGAGCCACTTTAAAACGGAGCGGAACTGCCAGACCAGAGGAACTGCCTTGTGTGAGACTATAACTCAAATCTTTGGATGTTAAAACAGGACAAAACAACCTTTGGACTGGGCCTTCACAGAATCTGTTTTCAAGGCCAACAGAAGAGCAGCTGTTATGACTGCTGGACCGAAAATGAAAACCGCTGCGTAGAATGAACAGCACTGGGTTACGTTACTTGCGTCAGTAAAAGTGCCTTCCTTCTACCACTGTCGTTGTCCCCCTTCCCTTTCTCATAACACCCCTCGTCTTTGTCTTCTGATCAGAACATTGTTTGGGCTCCTGCCTGAGTCAGGGGTTCCTAAGTAGCTCTTCTTATTGATCTCAAATACGTGCTTGTTTGCCTCTCACTTTGAAATAACTTTCTATTTTTCAGTTAACAATGGCAATTTTAAAATACAGATAACAAGGCAGTCAACAAGGAACATTTGGGGAGGGAGGACCACGATAGAGTCCCCGGAATCGCTGGGAGTGGGACAGTGAAATGGTCCCTCAGTGCGGCCAGGTCCCAGTGTGATGGAACAATGGAGTAAGAGTGGCAAGGCGGCCTCTAGGCCTGAGAGGTCCCTGCACAATGTCCTGGCTGTGGAGTGGCGTGGGAGGCCCCACAGGCTCCCCTGGGCCTGGAGTAGGAGATGAAGGTAGCTGGAAGACAAGCCCATGACACCTGCCAGGGGTCTCGGGTCCAGAAACAGCACAGAGGTGCCTGGGCAATGAGTGAGGGCTTGGGTCTGCCCAGGACCACAGTGGGGGGCTCCAGTTGGGCAAGGGGTCGCTGGTGGTGGTCTGAGCCTAGGCTGGACAGAATCCGGACAGAACCTGGACAGAGCCAGATGACCACTGAGGAGTGGAAACACCCTCCCTTAGGACATTTGCCTACCGTCCAATCCCCAACTCATCCTGATCCCAGAGGGCTGGACGCATCCTGAATGGATGGAGTCTTAAACCCACAATGGCTAAGAAATCACTGACTCTGACTGAGTTTGCATGTGAATAACTAAGATCCATTTCACAAAGCAGGGACTCGGCATCAAAAAGGAAATTCAGTGATGACAAAGTGAAGACTGGCTTCTATTGAAAATACGGACTTGAATTTGTAAGCACGAAGTTGGCCTCTAGAACTGCGTTTCGCAGGCTCCTGGGAGGGTAGGAAAAGGCCTCAGCAGAACCCGGGGACCACGTGTAGCAGAAGAACACCGCATGGTGCGCATGACCGTCTTCAAAGCCTCGGAGAGTTGGCTCCTGGCAAAGGAATTTGGTGCTGCCTCTTCAGAGGATCAAGGTTACAGACTGTTTTCAGCTCAGGCTGAGGGGGAAAAAAAACGAAAGGTTTTCTGACCACTGCCCTCTCTGCTGCTGGGTGGGTGACCCCCTCATAATGTGGGTGATCGTGTGTTAGGGACTGCAAAGAGGAAAGACAAATCATTAGTTGGAGGTGGGGCAAAAGGATTTCTTAGGTTCTCTCTAACATGGAGCTGCACAACTGCTGACACTGAGCTGCTGTCCTTGGCCAATTCTAGAATGAAAAGGGTGGAAAAATCCAAGGCCAGACCCTGGGGACCCCCAGTTACAAGCATGGAAAAGTTAAAATCCCCGCCAGACCCTGCGCCTCTGCGGGGATCAGCACAGTGGGGAGGCGACGCTCCTTCGTTAGCTCACACAATCTTCACGGTGAGCCAGATACCTGGAATTAGCATCCTGATTTCACATGATGGAACCAGTTCCACCAGAGCAATTAACCTGCCCAAGGTGCCGCAGTTCATCAGCGGCAGAGTCAAAATGGAATCCCATCCTGGGTGTCCTTCCCAACACTCCGGGACTCTTTAAACTACTTTTCTTTCTGAGGGAAAATTTCAGAAAATCAAACTTTCAAAATCTGTCGGTTGCAGCCGGTGGACTTTATCTGCTCCGATAAAGCCTCACCTGGTGACAGGCAAACGCTCAATTGTTTCGGCATACTTCCACAGGCCCTGGAATCCAGCCCTCCTTGCCTTCTCTCCCAGAAGCCTTCTGCTCCTGGTAGCCTATAAATATTTCAGAACAGTTGGGCCTGTGGAAGGAAGAGGGAGAGAGTCCCCTTCATGTGTTTCCCTTCGCAAGTTCTGCGCACTGGGGACTTCTTGTCTGGCGCACATTACCGATCAAGAGAACAGTCTCAGACAGCAATTGATCTGGGCCTCCTGCCCTGTCTCCCAGGGAGGCCAGCCAGCGTGGAGGAGGTCCAGCAGGGCTGAACCGCACTGGTTTACTTTCCTGCGGGCGCGATTTGTGGCTGTGCTTAAAGATGCCATTTAAAATTCAGCACTCACCGAGGCTCCATGCACTGCAGACCCGGGGTGAACGTTGCTTGTGAATTTGGGAGGGAAAGAAGCAGTAGAACCCAGGGTGTATTGCCCACAGGCATCAGACGTAGAGAGCCCTGGGCTGAGACACAGGGGCCACAGGTTCTGACGCTGGCCTGCCTCCTGGCCACCCCTCTGTTAAATGGGGCTGCTGTTGCTCAAGCTGCGGACTCACAGGGGTCATGAGCTCTGTGGGGAAGGGAAGGAGGCTCCAGGTTGGGGGCCTCTGCAGACCAAGTACCTATCAAAGTCACCCAGACCCAGGGCTTTGGTCAATTTTGCAGGGAAAGAGCTGTGGTTTCAAAATATTAAATGGCAAAAACCCTTCTGCAGTTTCTATTGGTATCAGCTACGTAATGTGATAAAAAGTAGACCTTAAGGATAGCCCCCCATACTGCCCAGATGGGAACATCAGAACCGTTTTGCGAGTCCAGAGCCTCGCGCCGGGTAGCAGGAGAGTTTTGCCCCCACAATACAGGCCTGGGGAGCAGCCCCCCTCCCCCGTGTCAGTGTTGCTGATGTTGGGGCAGACTTCACCTGCCTTAGCACTGGGCTCCAGCACCTTCCCCAAACACAGGGTTTTGACAAGTCAGCGTCTGTGAGGGCTCTTTCAGCTGCGAGTGAGAGAGACTCCAGCCCCATCCAGTGAAGCCGCCAAGTGAAACTCATCGGCCCCGATAACTGAAAAGCCCCAGCAGGCTGACTTTAGGTGTGGGGCTGTCCAGGCACGCAGAGCCCGGTTATTCCTATGAGGAAGCTCAGCGACTCATGGTGGCACCTTCATCCTTGGCTGCTGCATCTGTTTCTTAGGACTGTTATAACAAATGACCTCAACCAGGTGGCTTAAAATAACAAAGATTCATTCTCTCACATCCTGGAGGCCAGGAGTCCAAAATCGAGGTGTCGGCATGGCCACCTCCCTGAGAATCTAGGTAAAACCCTTCCTTGTCCTTTCTGGCTTCTGGAGGCTCCTGGTGACCCTTGCTGCTCCTTGGCTCCTTCCTTCGCTTGTCGCTGCATCCCTCCGATCTTGGCCTCCACCTTCCCTCTGTGCATGTCCCTGTGTCCGTTCTCTTCTTTAAGAACGTCAGTAATGTTGGATTTAGGGCCCATACTAATCGCATATGACTTCATCTCAACTTAATAGATCTACAAAGACCCTATTTTCCAATATTCCCCAACAACATCCTGAAGTTCTGGGTAGACAGGAATTTAGGGGGACACTGCTCACCCCACTCCAGTTGCCTGCCCTTTCAAATCTGGACAGCTTTAATAGAGAATGGAGATCTAGGTCCTGGCTGGCATGCAGGTTTCTTTCCCAACTTGAACAAAGGTTCTAGGGTGGACACTGTGGGTGCTCTGCCCAGACCCCTCAATACTTCTCACTGATTCTGGGTGTCTTTGCCTTTAACTGCCCACACCTAACACTTTGTGGAGGCTTGTCCTTGGGTCCCTGGAGAGGCTCATGCAGAGAACTGGAGGTCCTGGAGAGCTCACATTCCCAGGGGCAGGGCTTTGAGAAAAGGTGCTAGGGGTAGTTGAAGAAAGCACAGCTCCTTTGCTCCAGGTGAGATGTCATTTAACACTCCTGAGCTCACCCCTAGGACCAGCTGCCTTCTGCAGAACCTCCCCTGAAATCGCCCCTGGGCAGGCTTCTCCTGTGGGGAGGCTTCCTCCATGAGGCACTTACATAAGAATCTTGTTTCAGAGTCCCCTTCTGGGTAGGGTTGCCAGATCCAGCAAATAAAAATGTCATTAATAATAACAAAATAAACATTGATAATAATTAATCAGTGAAATACAAATAAACAAAACCTAGTTACCTTTTAATTTCACATAACCAACCAATAATTAATAGTATAAGTTTCCCCCTTGAAATATTTGGGCCATTGTTATACTAAAAAGTATTGCTTATTTCTCTGGAATTTATATTTAATTGGCTGCTCTCTATCCGGCAACCTTACTTCTGAGGAAGTGAACTTCAGATGAACTTCGCTCTGGTTGGAGCAACTTAGATCATGGGCTTGTTCCTGAACCAAGTCGGAGTGATCAGAAGACGGGATAGCAAGGATTTGCTTAGACCAGTTCGGGTCCAACTCTGGACCGGGAAGCGAAGTGAGTCCACCCAAACTGTGTGCTTGGCTGCTCCACACAGGTAGTGTGGGGGGAGGTGCAGAGGTTAGGGACGTAACCATCTAGGGTGTGTCTCATTAGGTGTGGTGGTGACGGCCTGTCAGGTCGCAGCGATCGCTGGGCGGTTACACACTGACCCCCGGCTCCCAGGGGAAGATACCCACTTAGGTTCCTGGGAGCCTCTCCAGTCACAAGGATTTTGCCAACCAATCAATACATGACATGGTTCTATGAGCGTTTCTGTTTAAAGACACCTTATTTTTTTAGATACAGTCAATCTGTTAACATTCGACTCGCAGCCCACAGCACAATGCTCATCCGAACTAAGCCCGTTAACTCACTCACGTAGTCTCCCTGGTAGACACATCGTGGCTCTTGCACTTCGGTAGACAGCACATCAGCATCATGCTGGGGAGCTGTATTAAACAGCAAAGTCACCAACAAAAAGCGTGAAAATGTGGAGAACGTGGCACTAAGGACCACGAAGAGGACCGCTGCTCACCGTGTGAGAGCCGGAACAAGAAGGCAGACGGCCGTTGCCTGGTCATCTCCAGCTGGGAAGGTGCAGCTCGGTGACTCCGTTTTACAGTTCTGCACGTCTGCAAACGGCCTCAAAAAAGAGCCGTGAGTATTGATTTGGGGGGCTCCTAATGAATTTTAACAAGTAGTTGAATTCACAAGAGCAAGATCCGCAGGTCAGGCGGATAGACTGTCCCTGCCAAGGCCCGTGAATGGCTGTGTTTGCGGAGCTGCCAGTGCTGGCTCAGGCGCGCTCATGTCGCGTTTACATTTCAGAGGACTCCCTTCCACCCAGCGAGAGGGGCCAGCTAAATAAATACGGGACTTGGACAGACACCCTCTCACGGGAAGCTGTTTGCATAGCTATCAGCGGGCACCCGTTACTTGCCACGTAACTATAGCAGCTAGCCATGTATTTACAGGGTTAGCACAAATAGCTTAGTCCAAGGCACCATGTTTGCCTGACTATTTAGTGCCTGCACGATGTGAAATTCCTGAACTCAGCCCCATGGCATATGTGGTAATCTGCAAACAGAGCCCTATGAGAGGGGGAAGCCCTGCACGGAGCCACTTCACAAGTTCGGCTACTGTTTACACGGCCCTGCTATCAGCTCTTCTCACACGTCCGGGCAGCAGCGCTGTTTACCCACAAGCCACTATTTTAAGTCTTTGAAAGGGATCATCCACCAAAGCCTTTATCTCCTGAAAAGTTTTTCGGTCAGATTGAGTGTTTGCCTAAAACAATCGAAACATCAGAAAGTTTTCCTTGGCTAGAGCTGGCACTCTGCTCCCCAGAGAGCTCAGTCACTCATTGTCCGTCCACTTTCCCAGGCGTCGTTGAAGGGCAGGCTGGCAGAGGTGTGCTGGGGGGCGGGGGCGTGGAGAGTGCGCACTATCTGATATTGTCATAGCAGGCCTCCCACAATATGGTGTCCCAAATTTTCATTTTCCCTAGTTTTTAAATTAATTTCGTGGTTTTAAAATTAACTTGATCTTTTAACAAAATTATAGGCATAGAGGTTTGGAAACAACCATTACTAAAAGACCCGTAGCAGCTCCTTCCCCCTCGTCCCTTCGCCCACATGGTGACCACTTTCGACCCCTTTGGCAGTCCCTTCTGGCGCTGACCCTTGTCAACAGCAATACGCTTCCAGCGAGTTTCCTGACTGTTCCAGTCCAGCATTGCTTGACGGCTCCTGGTGGAATAGCTGAGTTTCTGGCTCCCCTCCGTGCACCGGCTGCCCCTTAATATAAATAGATCATTATTCCTGGTTAAGTCAACACGCTTTATTTACATTGTTATATCATATAAATATCATTTGCTGTTGAGCAGTGGTTTTGTTTCTCTTCTTGAATATCTTTTATTTTTCTTTAATAATGGACATATTTTGTCCCTCACTTCATCTTCAATGAGCTTGTTGTTATTTCTTTTTTCAAATGTCCCACAGCCCTGTCACATTAGTTAAAATAGTTTTTCTAACCTCAAGCCCAGTTCCAGCAGTGCCTTCCTACCTGGACTGGGCCTCTCCCTGGTGTCCACGCGGCTGCCATGCCGGACCCTGCCCCCACCCCAGTTTCGTGGGGCCCGCAGCCTCGTCTCGCTCAGTCCTGGCCCTTCTTTTGCTAAAGCATCTCCTCATCTCCTCTGGTCGTTTCCTTTGAAAAGGTGGATGGGAACAGATTTTCTGAGGTTTCCAGGGTTGACAGTAATTCTATTCTACCTTCACATTCGAATGATCATTTGGGCAGGTGTAGAATTCTGTGTGGGAAATAAATCTCCTTCAGGAGCTTGAAGCCATTGCTCCGTTTTCTTCCAGCATCCAGTGTGGCACGGAGCAGTCCCACGTCACTGTGATGCTCGTTGCTGGGTATTTGGCCAGGTATTTTTAATCTGGACGTCCCATGGATCTTCTCCCTTGTCCTCAAGGATAACGGATTCCCACACTTCATTGCCCAAGTGTGAGAGCCGGGGCCCAGAGAGGAAGACTTGCCACCCACGTCCTAGCCTGGATGAATGGGGCTTCCTCCCAGCCAGTGGTCTGGGCCACACGGCTCCTCTCTGGGCATCTCCCTGCCTTGGTGTCACCCGCTGGCATTTGCAGCCTGGGTTCCACTGTTGGGGACAAAGTCTTGCCACTTCGGAGGCTATTTTATAACACACGAGGCCAGGACGGTAGGTATATCCCAAAGAACAAGTCATGAAAGCTGTGGGAGCAGGAGGGCACAGGTATTGGAACTGGTGCCCCAGGCAGGGCCTGATCTGCATCTCTCAGGGGCTGGGAAACTGCAGGCTCTGTGATGTGACAGTGTGGCCAGGCTAGGCTACCATGCCCAGAATGCCTTTTCTGGCATGTTTCTAGTTGCATTGGACCACAAGGGATAGTTTCTCAGAGCCTGGTGGGGGCAGTGGCCGTTCATAGCGTATATACACCTCCCCCCAGTTATTCAATCACAGTCACCTAGGTGCTGTGGTGAAGGAGTTCTACAAACGCGATTAAAGTCACAAGACAGTTGACCTTAAATTACTCAAAAGGGAGACTGTCCTGGGTGGGCCTGACTCCATCAGTGAGAAGCCCTTTGGGAGGACTCAGACCTTCCCTGAGCACAGAGACTCCAAACTGCAGTGGGGGCTATAGTTGCTTTCCCTTCCCCCAGATCCCCCTCCTGACTGCTGCCTGGGACCACAGTCTTCAGATGGCGTCTGTGGGGTCCAGCTGCTCCTCATCGGCCCTTCCTGTCTGCCTGCCTCTGGACTTCTGGGTTGCTTAGCCAGACCCTCGATGGAGTAAGCTGGCAACTTGTAATAAACCCCTTAATATATATACATTTCTGCTTCTTGAACCCTGATGATACCCCAGCAAAGGATCCAGCTTCTCCCCTGGGATGCTGCCGCCCTCAGACTCCAGGGCTGGTCCTCAGGGGAGCCTCAGATGGGAAGACTCCCTGGGGCTCAGCATGCCCCCGGGGAATGGTACTCAAACTGGGAGCCCAGGCAGAGCCCCAGCATCATCTGGCAACTTGTTAGAAATGCAAATACTGTGCGAGTTCCAGAAGCTCACATTCCAGAACTATTGTTTCTGGGAGGTGGGTGCTTTGCCCTCTGCTGGCTTTTGTTCAGGTGCCCAGGGAAGAGTCTTGCTGAGCCCACGTGGAACAGGGTAGAACAAGCTAGCTAAACTGGCCAGGCCAGAGGCATGCTGGGCCCTTCTTCCTACCTGGAAACCAGCCCAGGGATCAGCCTCCAGCCTTGCCCCCCGCAGGCACAAAACTGTAGATGGAGCTCAGGCTTTAGCATTCAAATCTGACCCTGTGTGAGCAGGTCCATCCGATGGCTGGCCGGTTCTCAGAATAAGGCTGTGGACCCGAAGAAAAAAGATTCCTCTGACGTGAACACTGAGAAGGAATTTATGTGCTGAGATGGCCTCTCCACAGCTAACTGAGGACACGGTTTATGAATAGTAAGAGCCTAGCGGCCATTTGCTGACAGGGCTCCCCACCTACTCTGTCTGCAGGGAAGAACCTCAGCTTCCTGCACTGTGCCCGGCATGCTCACGTCCCTGGTAAACGTCAGGGACACCCTGGTTTCATCTTTCCACCAATGGACCGAGACCTGCCCCACCCAGTCAGAACTGCACAGTGTGGTGCCTCATTCACCTCAAAGGGACCTAACAGAGAGCCTGGGCGGGAATTTCCACCCTAGGGACAGCCTCCCCTGTTCTCAGTGGAGCACAATTTAAGTTGCTACCTGAATCTGTATTCTAGGCTACAGCTCCGTTTTGCTCAGATAAACGCCTTTTATTCTTCACTACAGTCTAAAATTAATTTTGGTTCACAAGGCCAGTCTTGTGGCATCATGATAAGGTCCTGCCTGGCCCCTGCCAGCCTCTCTAGCTCCTCAGCTGGCACCATCTCCAGTCAGGCTGTCCTGCTTAGATCTCCCTCTGGCAGGGCCTTTGCACCTGCAGCCACACAGCCTGAGGACTTCCGTGTCCCTTTGTTCACCTGGGCACATCTGCTCACCCTTTACTTTCAGCCCAAGCATCACCTACCCAGGCAGTTCCCCATCATGAGTTCTCACAGCACCCTATACGTTTTTATTCATCGGAGCTCGGAATTCCATGTTAATCACATATTTCTATGTACAATATGTATTAACAGTTATTTCCCCCATCACACCTCATTATGAAGACTGAGACAGCATCCATTGGCTCAGCATAACTCTCTTATGCCCAGTACAGATCCTGACACCCAGGAGGCTCTTCTTGATAAAAGTTTGTTAAACAAACAAATGTCCATGGGGGAGTCGTTCAACATCTCTGAGATTCAGGTTTTTTATAAGAGTGATGGGGCTGATGACACCCACCTTCCAGGGCTACTGTGACGGTTAAATGAGACGGGCAATCCCTGGCCTGGTGTGTGGCCTGCCGTGGGTACTCAAGTGTGACAGGCCATGAAATGGGCAGTTGACCCTGACTGACTAATCTCCACTACAGGCTGGATATGCTCTTTCCCCTGTGCCTGCCTCTCAGTTCCCCAAATTGCCTGATCCCCCATTTGTCTCCACCACTTGTCCATAAGCTTTTTGTGCACAGGATCTGTCCCTTCATCATTCTTCGTCCCCGTCGCTGGACTAGGAAGAAAGGAAAAGGAGGAGGCCAAGGAAAAGGTGGGGATTTGGCCTGACCCTGTGGGGACCCAGTCTGTAACCTATGCCTCAGATGTACCCCAACCTGAGGCCAGAGCTGGGCTTCCCTTCAGCCGTTGGTTAAGGGCGGGAGGGGTGGGGAGGGGCGGGGAGGGGTTAGCTCCCAGGCACTTTAACTTTCTGCACTGGGGCTGAGTGGCTCCCGTGTCAAAGGGCAGGAAGTCCTCCCAAGAAGAGTTGCAGGTGCTGGGTATAAGTGCAAAGGTGCACGGCGGGGCCAGGTAAAGGGGAGCACACCAACGGTGAAAGGACCCGGAGGGGGCTGGTAGTGCATGGAACCCTCCACTTCCCGCATTCCACTCCACCCACCCACTGTACTCAGCACAGACCCCTCACACTTTCCCTGATTGCCCTGAACTCAAGCAGGGTCTCTTGAAGACTGCCAGGGAAAGGCTCCAATTTTAAAAAATTTATTGCAGTAACATTGGCTAATAACATTATATAAACTCCAGGTGTACCACATTATAATTCAGCGTCTGTATATTCTATTGTGTACTCACCACCAAAAGTTAATTTCCATTTGTTACCGTACATCTGACCCCCTTTACCCATTTCACCCTCCCCCAACCCTCCGTCCCCTCTGGTAACCAGCATTCTCTGTTTCTGATGCTTCTGCCAGTGTGGCCAGCAGACAAGGGGAGCAAGTCAGCCTGGAGCCCTCAAAACCTCTTGTGGAGACCACTGCAGACTCTGTGAGCCCCTGAGGCTCAGCTTGGCTTCTGGTGGCTCTGAGACCCCTGGCAGGTGGGTAGGGGAGGGACTAAGCAGCCTGGCCTCCCCTCCGCAGCCTGGGAAGTCACCGCTGCTGCTTAGGCTGGGGAGACCTTGGCAGACCTTCCCCAAGGAGAGGGTGGAAAAAGCCAGATGGAAAATCCTGACTTGGCCAGCTAATGAGAGCAGCAGGAAAATCCCTAAATTGGTTCCATAACAACCAATCTCTGTTCCCAGGTCCATGAGAAGGCAGCAAAAACGTACCCCACGTGAAGGAAAATTGACGTGTGCCCAAAAGTTCATCAACACTTCTCTGTCTTCCCTCGCCAGGTTCCTGGCTGAAGTTGTTAGAACAAGCCTCCCTGTGTAATCGAGGTAATTTGATCCGGCAATAATCGTTATAAATATTCATGGTTTGCCTTAACATTAGGATAACATCTGTTTCCAAACATCTGCAATCTGTTTTCAATGCTTCGGTAAAATGTAAATTAGCTATAACTAATACAATAAAGCGCTAATGGGGATAATGATAATGAAAGACACCCATTAGGGCGGGAGTGCAGCCCCATCTCCAATGGCCAGTTTTCTGGAGTTCTCCAGAACTTTGCCTTCCATCTCAAACTTTCCTCAAATGTGAGGGTTTTGAGAAGCTTCTGCTGGCTTCCAAGCACTTCACCAGCAAGCATGTCACCTGCCAGGTCCCCTTCGTGCCTCACTCTTCTCCCTAGCATGCACATGGGTCTTTCTAGAACACAGGTCCCCCCGAGCAGGTCTCATTTATGGAAACTTCCACTTCCTGCAGAGCTAGGCCCAACCTCTCAGCCTGCAAACCAGACCTGTGCTCCTGCCACCTCCCCCAGCCCCAGCATGCCACCACCCTCAGTTCCTCAAAGCCTCCCAAACCCTCCTTTCATTGGCCCTTTACTGCTCAGTTGTTGGCTGCCTACAGAGAACACCCACAACTTGGGGAGGTAAAGACTAACTGGCCAATCATAAAAGGAGCTGGAGACATGAACTGGGCCATCACAGAAGAAATACTAACAGTCAACAACTTCTCTCTCACTAATCGTAATTACACATAAATTAAAACAATGATGAACAATAAATAATACTATGATTCTGTATGGTTAGGCAAAATGGTTAAGACTCAAAAACAACTTGCAAAAAATACTACTCTTATTTATTTAAAAATGCGTATATATTTGTAAAAACTCTGGAGGAAATATAGATGCAAATGCATCTCTTTAGAGATGCAACTATTTGTTTTAATCCCCACCCAAGGATATGTTCATTGATCTTAGAGAGAAAAGAAGGATGGGGGAGAAGGAGAGAGAGAAACATTGATGTGAGAAAGAAGTATCGATCAGTTGCCTCCCGTAGGTGCTCTGACCAGGAGTCGATCCCACAACCCAGGTACGTGCCCCGACCGGGAATCAAACCCGCAGACTTTTGGTGCACAGGACAGTGCTTCAACCAACTGAGCCCCCTGGCCAGGGTATAGAGATGCAACTCAACGAAATTGTTAAGGGTTGCCTTTGAGACACCTGATTGAAGAAGGTGCCTTTGTTTTATTATTTGAATTTGTTATAGGAATGTGTATTATATTGTGTGGTTTTTAACACACACACACACACACACTAATTCCAAAGGGGGAAAAGAGTAAATTTGTAGTGGACAAATCTGGAGAAAACCATCATAACCAAGTTATCAAAACGCATGCCACCATCAATGGCACAAACTGACATCACATGCCTCCTGATATGATGCGCCGAGCAGGACACAATGTTTCTCCTGTGAGGTCCCTGGCAAAACGCAGAGCCTGGGTTGAAGCCTGGCGAAGCACCATACAAGGCCAGGGGAAGGAACATTCTACAGAGCTTCAGAGGCCAGTTGAAATTTGACTCTGTGGTCTGTTGTTGACTCTCTAGACTCCCGGGTACAGGATCTGAGATTCATTCCTTAGTCACAGGATTTCCCACACAGGGTGTCTTGCGACCATTCAAGGCAGGAAGGCTCATGTAATTCGGGCAGATGGAAGAATATTCACGGAGCCGTGGGGATGCTTGATGTGCCTTTATTCAAGGGTGGGCGAGCCATGCATGCTGCAAGCTGCATGTACACCTGCATGTCCCTGCATGTCTCTGCATGTCCCTGTGTGTCTCTGCATGTCATCTGTCCCCTTGCATGGCACCCCAGAATGGCACTTAGTGGCACCCAGTAGGGAGCCTTTACCCCTTAAATGCTAGCACACAGACAAAGCCAGCAGGATGCCAACAGATCTTATGCAACAGACCTTCATATTATGCATGCAAGCCCACTCAAGGCTATGGGAACAGTTTGTTGGAAGGGGCCAGTCTCAGGCCCATTCTCGAGGTTACGGGAACTGCTTCCCTTAGTTGCCCAGACACCTGGGTGAGGAAGCCAGACTGCACAGGGGTTACATACCAGTTGGCTCTCTGAGTCTCGGGAGCCCTCAGGCTGTGGGTCCGACCCCTGTGGCGGGACAATGCTGCCCTATCTTTAACAAGCCTGAACAGGGCCCTCTGCCTTTCCATTTTCACCTGGTGCGGTCACTCTGGCCCCCATGGCATGGGATTGCCTGAGAACCACGTGAACTACACCCATGGACCTCTCTGTAAATGGTAAATTAGGATCCAGCTTTCTTCACTAGAAAGTTCTGTGTCTGACTGTGGACATCCTTTCTTGGTGTTCCCTGTGGGCAGCACAGGTCACTACCTGCAAAATGGGCTGAGCAAGCTGGAGGTGGGGGCCACTTGGAGCCTCATCCTCAGACTGTCCTCCCAGGGTCCTCTGGGAGGGGCTTCTGCTCTGACCCTGGCACTAGGGAGCCTGGAGGCTGAGGGACCTCAGCCAGCCCACTTCTAAGTGGCAGCTGGGGTGGAGTCAGAGCTGCCACCGGGGACAGGTAGAGGCTAAGGAGGAGCCAGGCCAGATGAATGGAGTCACGACTGTGGCCGGGCAGCTGCATGACTAGGAGCACGCTCCAGAACTCCTGGGCCTCACGTTCCTCACTGGCTCAACTGGTTAAGGCCTCAGTGTGCCCAGCACAGTCTTTGGTACGTTCTGGAAGCTCAGTAACCCGTTATCTACTCTTTATTTCACCTCTTCCTCTGGTTGTTCCCTAAAGCAGTGAGAGTGAGGCTGGAAGAGATGGTTCTTTCCCTCAATGTCAGTGATTAGTAAATGAAAATATGTTTGTATTTTGTCAAGTCTGTGTGGTAGAAATTTAGATGATTTAAATCATTGCTATAATTTTAGTCACTAAGGAGAGTTTTTTACTTATTTTTAATTATATTTTATTATTTATGCTATTACGGTTGTCCTAAATTTCCTCCTTTGCCCCCCCCCACTACCAAGCCCCACCCCCACTCCCTCAGGCCATCCCCACACCATTGTCCACGCCCATACATGATGCATATATGTTCTCTGGCCACTCTATTCCCTATGCTATACTTTACCTCCACATCACTATTCTGTAACAATCAATTTGTACACCTGAATCCCTTCACCTTCTTCACCCATCCTTCCAACCCTCCCTCTCACCTGGCGATCATCAAAACAGTTTGTGTGTCTGTGACTCTGTTTCTGTTCTGCTTGTTTGTTTATTTTGTTTTTTAGATTCAATAGTTGATAGATATGCATTTATTGCCATTTTATTGTTCCGATATAGTTTTGATCTTCTTCTTTCTCTTAAAGAAGACCCTTTAACATTTCATATAAAACTAGTTTTGTGATGATGAACTCCTTTAGTATTTCCTTGTCTGAAAGCTCTTTACTTACTTATCCTTCGATTCTAAATGATAACTTTGCTGGTTCTTGGTTGTAGGTCCTTGATTTTCATCACTTTGAATATTTCTTGCCAATCCCTGTAGACTGAAAAATTTCTTTTGAGGCATCAGCTGACAGTCTTATGAGAACTCCCTTGTAGGTAACTAACTGCTTCTGCTTTTAAGACTCTCTCTTTGTCTTGAACTTTTGCCATTTTAGTTATGATGTGACTTGGAGTGGGCTTCTTTGGGTCCATCATGTTTGGGACTCTCTGTGCTTCCTGGATTTATATGTCCATTTCCTTCAACAAGTTAGGGAAGTTTTCTTTCATTATTTTTTCAAATAGTTTTCCAATTTATCACTCTTTCCCTTCTCTTTCCAGAACTCCTATGAAAATGTTGGTACACTTGAAGTTGTCCCAGAGGCTCCTTACACGATCTTCAATTTTTTTTTATTCTTTTTTCTTCTTGGTGTTCTGATTGGTTGGTTTTTGCTTCCTTATGTTCCAAATTGCCGGTTTGATTCTCAATTTCTTCCACTCTACTCTTGAGTGTTTGTAACTTGTTCTTTATTTCAATTAGTGTATCCTTCATTTCTTTTTTTTTTTGTTGTTGTCCCTTGCACTGTGGCACAGGAACCCTGGGCAGGCGTTTTTAGAAAGGGGAGGGAAGATCTGGCAAGCGAGCTCCTTCCAATTCTTCCGATCCATTGTTCTCATGTATTATTACTTGCTCACAAGTTTTTCTATTGATTGCATTGGCAAAGGAACACTATATGTTCACGCATGCTCTCTTATTGCAAAGGAATTATTCCAGAGAAAAGTCTGTGTTTTTTTTTTAAAGGAAGGAGATTTCCTCATCTCTTATTTTATGTTTTTAAAGATTTTATTTATTTTTAGAGCGAGGGGAAGGGAAAGAGACAGAGAAGGAGAGAAACATCAATGTGTGGTTGCCTCTCACATGCCCCACTAGGGACCCGGCCTGCAACCCAGGCATGTGCCCTGACTGGGAATCAAACCGGTGACCCTTCGGTTCACAGGCCGGCACTCAGTCCACTGAGCTACACCAGCCAGGGTGGTGTCCTTCATTTCTGACTGGACCTTTTTTAAGCTGTTGAGGTCCTCACTGAGTTTCTTGAACTCTGCACCTGATAGATTACTTTCCTCCATTTAGTTTAGTTCTTTTTCTGGAATTTTGTTCTGTTCTTTCATCTGGGCCATGTTTTTTGTCTCATCATTTTTGCGGGCCTCCCTGTGTTTGTTATTATGTATTAGGTAGAGCTGCCACATCTCCCAGACTTGATAGAGTAACCTAATGTAGTGGATGTCCTGTAGGGTCCAGTGACACAACCTCCCCTATTACCCAAGCCGATTGTTCAAGACGTGCCCCTCTGTGGGCTGTGCACACTCTCCTGTCATAGTTCAGCCTCGATCACTGTTGGCACATCTAAGGTCAGCCACTGCCTGTGTTCTGCCCGGGGTCACACAGCATAAGCTACAGAGTGATCTGCAGAAGGCTGCTCCTTGTGCTGGGCTTGGAGGTGTCCAGGAGACGTCAAGCTGTGAACCAAGGCCGGCTGCTGCCAGTGCTTGGCCCGAGGCAAGCTAGCCAGAGGCACAGGGCTCACCGAAGCCAGATGCCACTTGTTGGAGAGAATTTAGGAAAATCGGAAGCATGGGCCAAGACAAGCCATTTGTATGGAAAAACTACTGGGAACAGCTTGGGTGGGCCTGAAAGTTGGGTGTGGTGGGATTTCAGGGGATCACCAAGGTGGGGCAAACAGGGGGAGCCAGGTTGATGGGGTCTCAGATATGGTGCTTTTGGAAGAGGGCTCCAGAAAGGAACAGTGGCCTCTGCAAGCACTTTTCTGTGGGAGAAAGCTGCCCCCCAGCTCCTGCCCTGATGCTGGACAATTCATTTCCTCCCTGTGTGTCTCTGATGCCTTTCAACCTGCTGCCCCCATGCTGGAGCTCAGAGGGCATGAGTCTGAGTAAGTCTATGCATGGGCCCTGTAAGAGGAAGTGCTGGGGCTCCAGCAGTCACTGTCCCCCACAGTGTCAATCTCCACTGGGTTTTGCAGCCAGAAGTTATGAATATTTATCTTTCTGGCACTGGAACCCTGGGCTGGGTGGGTCTGGTGTGGGACTGGGACCCCTTGCTCCTGAGACATCCCTCCTGATTTTTATTCACCACACATGGGTATGGGACCAGTGCATCCTGCATCTCCACCCCTCCTACTAGTTTCAGTGTGGTTTCTTCTTTAACTCCATAGTTGTAGGACTTTCATTCAGCTCAATTTCTGATGCTTCTGAGTGATAGCTGTTCTACAGTTTAGTTGTAATTTTGATGTGGTTGTGTGAGGAGACGAGCCGTGTTTACCTACGCCACCATCTTGACTGGAAGTCAAGGAGAGTTTTTTATGTGGCAGAAAGAAGTGTTATATGAACCCTCACTGCAAGAATTACCTAAGTCTGTCACATTACCTGAATGTCCCATAACATGAGCCTTTGGTTTATATTTAGGTACAGTGTGAATGAAATATAACTCCAGTATCTAAACTTAATTTCTATTTAGGGCCCCTATGCCACTGTTGATGTAAACTTGAGTTCAGTCCATTCAGAATCTCCTGCCTTTTTCCTGGGGGCACAGGGGCACCACTGGCCCTCTCTGGCCTTGGCAGGGACACCCTAGTTCTGGCTGGTATTGTTTCCAGGCTGGAAATCCCTTCTCCACAGCTACTGCCTGTCCCTCTCCAGCACCAGAAAACACCACTGCTCCCTTTTTGCCTGGTCTCAGGACACTTCTGTGGACTCATTCAAGGCCCAGCTACCTGGCCTACCAAGGCACAGACATCCTGAGTAGCACCTCCCCTGGGGTCTTGCCACCTCCCTGGAGCTCTGCCAGTGGAAAGAACCCCTGTGGTCATTAGCTCGGCTGGCCAAATGTTTCCAGTTCTCATTACAGGCACGGGGCAGGATGTACTTCTCTGTCCCCTTGAAGTAAGATGTGGCCTGTGACCTGCTTTGGCCAATTGAAAGAGAGAAATGGCAGTGGCACCTCTGGCAGAAGCTTGGCAGGGGGTTGGCAGGGAGGGATCAAGCAAGAAAGAACGCATGGACATGGGCGACAGTGTGGTGATTGTGGAGGGGAGGGAGTGGGTGCAGGTGAAAGAGAGTATGAGGAGGATAAATGGCAATGGAAAGAAATACAATGAAAAAAAAACTTAAAAAAAAAAGCCAGTCTGCAATTTGTCACACTTCTCTTTTCTTCTGCTATGAAGACTAGAGTGATGCTTTGGATGGGGGCTGCTTCACTCAACCTGGGTTCCCGCAGTGTGCAGATGTGAGAGGGAGCTCTCAGTCTACCCACAATGGATGTGGACTGACAGTGAGAAATTAATCTTATTGGTTAAGCCAATGAGATCGGGGTTGTTTGTTACTGCAGCAAAGCCTACCCGTCCTGACTGCTACCGAGACACAATTTTCCTCAGCTCTTGACCTTCCACGTGAGCTTATCATCTTGTCAATTCTCCCTCCCTGGCCTATTGTCCATCCCCATAAGGCTAGACTTTTGAAACTTAAAAAGCAAAAAATAACTCATATTTCTTTACTGTTCTGCTGTCCTTCTCTGAGGCAACAAATGCCAACTGACTGGGGAATAGAGGGAGAGGAAGGCCAGGAGTGACGGTGGAGTGGAGAATGGAGAATGGGAATAGAGAATGCTGTAGGATGAAAAACAGCCCCCCCAAAGATGTTCATGTCCTAATCCTTGGACCATGTAAATATGTTGCCTTAGGAGAAGGTGCCTTTGCAGGTGTGATAAGTTAAGGATTTTGAGACAGGAAGATCATCCTGGGTTGTCTGGGTGGGCCCAATACAGTCACTAGGGTTCTTGCATGAGGGAGGCAGGAGAGTTGAAGTCAGAGTAGGAGTGGTGACAGAAGCAGAGGTCATAGTGACGGATTTTGAAGATGGAAGAAGGGACCACACACCAAGGAATGCAGGCAGCCAGTAGAAGTTGAAAAAGGCAAGGAAATGGATCCTGCCTGAGAACCTCCAGAAGGCATGTGGTCCTGTGGACACCATGACATTAGCCCTGTGAGATCCAAATTGGACATCTAACCTACAGACCTGTAAGATAATAAATTTCTGTGGTCTAAGCTGCCTAGTATGTGGGAATTTATTATAGCAGCAATAGGAAACTAATAGTCTTGGTCTCTATTTAAAATATTTCTGTCACATATGCAGGCCAGGTGGGTCACCAAGGTTCCTTAAAGCAAATCCTTTCTCCACTCTGGCCATTGGCTTCATCCAAGCCCAGCTGTGGTTGTCCCAGCACCGATCCCAGAAGGCCACTTCACTCCCTCTTCCCTGACTTCTACCAGCACTGCAGCCTTCTGGACCTTTGAATATCCTTCAGACTGAGATCTGCTTGTTTAAAGACCTGAATGGCCTCCCTCTTGGCTTCTGCTTCCCACCTGGGGTGAACCCTTGCCTCTGCTGCCTCTTTTGGTCCCAACACACCAGCCACCCCAGAACAAGAGGCCCTTCCTGCCACCCTTGCCTCAGGAATGCCACCCCTTCTTCAGGTATGTGCCCACCCCTGCTGTTTTCTGCCTATGAGCCTGTCCAGACCCCACCAACCTGACCTCTAGCAGAGTGGGGAGGTCAGGGTCCCAAGTTTGATCTTTCTGGGAACCTCTAAGAGTCCACTGTCCAATATGGGAGCCACTACCTTATGTGGTGATGGACATTTAAGTCTAAATTAATGAAAAGTAAAACCTTAGTCACCCAGTTACATTAGCCACATTTCAAGTGTTCAATAGTCACACGGAGCTAGTGGCTACTGTATTGTACCACACTGATGAAAATTTCCATCATCACAAATAGCTCCATGTGCACAGCCCTGCCCTGAGATGTTCTTTCCCTTTAATTCCTCTAACGCCCTCTTAGCTTAGAGAAGAAGCACCTGTTTTCATTTATCCCTGGCTGTGAGGAAGCATTAGTATTCTCTCTCCTTGGAACCCTTGCTTCCTCCCTATCTGCAGAATAGGTATTTCTGGCCCATGATAAAAGAATCCCAACATGTAGCAGGTGGCCATGGGCCTCAGCATCTGTCTTCCTCATCTCGAGTGCCTGCCTCTGTTGCAGAGATTTGGAAGCTTAAACTCCATTTCCCAGAGTCCCTTGCAGTTAGAGTCTTACATTTAAAATATTTTGCCAATTAGAAGCACTTACATGAGGTCAGAAGACAGAAGGGAGGTGGAGGCCGTCTTCCTAAAGCTTTGGGGCTATTCTCTGGTGGCAAACAAGAGGGACCACGGTCCAGCCTCCTGCTTGGTAGAGTTGAGAGATGGCTGCAGCAGCAGCTGGACTCAGTGTTCCAATGTCCATCTACCACCTTCATGGGGCGTGAGGCAGATGTCTCCATCACCAGTGTTCAGGCAGTAGGGGCAGCGGCAGCTCCCTGATCCCCCTGATCCCAGCTTCCTGGTCCCCAGCAATGTGTTCCTGGAACTAAACCCCTGTTCTGCAGTGTCTGGTAATCATTCCTGGAGACTCAGGCTGGAACCTATTTGTCTACCTCTTCCAATGACTTTGCAAATCATTTCTGCAATACCCTGTATTAAATCCCTTTCTGCTTAAAATACCTAGCATCTTCCCTGCAGGAATTCAGGGAACAGCTGGGTCAGGTGAATTCTAGAGCAGGGTGACTGCCTGGGCATCTCTGAAACGTAGGCTTGCCCATGGTTCAGACCATTTGTCCTGGAAGCAGCAGTTCCTGACCTCAGTCGCCATCTGCAGAGCTGGCCCACCCGACACCTGCCTTCACTGAATGTAATGGTTTCGTAACCCAGCTGTTAAGAATTCTAGAACCTGCCCTGGCTGGTGTGGCTCAGTGGATTGAGTGCCGACCTGAGAACCAAAGGGTCGCTAGTTCGATTCCCAGTCAGGGCACATGCCTGGGTTGTGGGCCAGGTCCCCAGTAAGGAGCGTACAAGAGGCAACCACACATTGATGTTTTTCTCTCTCTCTCTTTCTCTCTCCCTCCCCCTCTGTCTAAAACAAATAAATAAAATTTAAAAAAAAGAATTCTAGAACCCCAGAGTAAAGGCTTCAAGGACTCTCAACATCTTCAAACAGCATAGCTGGCTAAAACAGGTGTTTTTATTAAGGCTAGGTTCAAAACAGTGACATTACAAGGTCAAATGTGCCCAAAATGTGATTAAAGTACATGAAATCAGCTACGTGAAACTGTGAAATGCCAGTCACACTCCTTTTGCTCTGCAGAAGTGTACAACACGGCAATTTTGTCATCGAGATGGGAAGACAGCAGGACTGTGAGCACCGTGGTCTCCTGAGTCCCCTCGCCACCTCTGATCTCAGGGTCCTGCTCACGTGTCCCCACAACTTCATTGGCTCCTGTTGTTACTCGCATGGCTTCTCCGCTCTTCATTCACAGGTGCTTTACTCACCGCCATGATTCAGAAATCCTGGTACAGTCGCTTGTAGCTTCTTCCCAGGCAGCAGCAACTACTTGGAAACCATGTCCCAATAAGCTCATTTTTATCTCCTTGGCAATCTCCTCCTAGTAAAATTGCCAAGAGCCACTGCCCACTCATTTCCCAAATATTTATTGGACACTGTTGTGGACTGAATAGTGAACCTCTCAGAAAAAGATGTGTTGAAGTCCTAACTCCCAATACCTCAGGGTTTGACCTCATTTGGGAATCGGGTCATTGCAGATGTAATTAGTGAAGATGAGGTGATACCTGGGCAGGGTGGGTCCCTAATCCGATATGACCACTGTCTTTGTAAGAAGACGGCCATGTGAGGACAAACACCCAGGGAGAATGCCATGGGCAGCAGAGGCAGAGACGGGAGTGACGAAGCTGTGCGCCGAGGACAACAGAGATTGATGGCGACCATCAGAAGCTGGAAGAGGTGAGGAAAGAGTTGGACTTCCAGCCTCCAGAACTTGAGGAAGACAATAAACTTCTGTTGTTTTAAGCCACTTAATTTATTATCTTTGTTACAGCAGCTCTGGTAAACTAATACAGGCACCTGCTTTGCACCAAGCCTTGTCTAGGAACCAGGGCTACGGTGCAGGAGGAAGTGACATGACTTCTGTCCCTCAGAAACGCAGAGCCTCCCCTTCTCCTCCTCCTCTCTCAGGGCCTTCTTCCTGCTGTCTTCCCACAGCCTCTTTCTTCAACACGCTGGGGGCAGAATGGGCAGCCGTTTTCACTGCCTCAGGGTTAAGAGAACAACTAACGAGCTAATTGTCGCTGGTGATTTCAGACCAGGGGCCATAGTCCCTGGCTCTTTAGCTATGAGCCTGATATTTTAGTCATGCTCTGATTCCAACCAAGGATCTTAATTTTTTATGTGAGGAAACTGAGAGCTGGGAAACTGAAGTGAGCTGTCCAAGACCAGGTTAGCCCAGCGAGCACTGGAGGCCAAGCCCCCCTTCTCCCGGGCAGCATTTGTCTTCGGTCAGTAGCTGCATCTCCCTAGCACGCTCCTTTCAGAGCTGTAGCTCCCCTGTGGCCAGGCCAGCCTTCTTCTCATCCCCCACATCCAGACTTCACTGGCCCCTACCAGCAGCCACCAGGCCACAGATGCTCGCCGACCACTCATTTTATGGCTTTGCCTTCTGGGCTGGACGTCCACACCCTGAGCCAGGTCAGTCACACCCGGAACTCGTGGAGGGGTGGGGGCTGGGCTCAGAGGCCAGGCCAGCTGGAGCACTTGGGTGACGCATGAGTGCCTTTGTTTACAAGAGGACGGCCTGGCATGGACACGTGCATTTGGTACGTGATTGCCCCCTGGCCTGCGTGGGTCACAGGCCCTTTAAGAATTTCATGAAAATTAAAAATCCTCCTTTATAAAACTTGACATTCGGACCTACACAAAAAACTTTGCAAACAAATTTTCAGGGGGCTTGCTAGCCACTGAAGCCCATCTATGTCCTCTTCAGAGTCACAGACCCCAGACTAAGGCCCCAGGTAAAGGCGCATAGGTGTGTGAATACAGAGGCAGGCACAAAATGTCAGCACAGTCATACATAAAGCACGTAGTGTGTGCCATCGTATGTGTGAGGCAGACGTCGGCGAGGTCAGAAATGCTGTGGGAAGTGCGGAGAACACTGGCGTTGGAGTCCCACAGGTCTGTGGTGTGCTTCCACTTTGCTGCTCTCCTAGCTGAATGACCTTGGGCACATGAATTTGCTTCTCTGAGCCTCAGTTTCCCAATGTGTAAAATGTGAATTTGTGTCTGGTTGAGAAATAAATGTAAAATGCCTGGTAAAATGATCAATAACTACTATTTGAAAATTAACAAGAAGTTCAGTATATTGTGATTCCTTTCCTCTCCCTCCCTGCCTATACACAATATACCATATCTTGAAAGATGTCACCCAGTGATACCAGTGCAGGGACTTGGGTAGAACTTCGGATGGTTGAGTGCATTTTTCTGCATTCAACAAAGAACAGTTGCTCTTTTGTCACACAAAAGGAAAAAAATAAACAATATTGTTTCAAATTAGGTGCCTAACACAGTGTTTGTAAGAGAGGAGATGACCAATAAATAACATGTTATTACAGTTGTGTGTTGCATGAAATATGTTTCCATATCATATAAATTACAGTATTAAGGAATCACTGGTACTCACTCATTCATGAAACATCTGTGGAGCACCTAGGACATGCACACAATTGCTCTGGCCCCACGGGAGCGGGTGGGTGCAGACAAGAATCTTACAAGGTGGGAAGGGGATGAAAGCAGCTAGCTGCTGTGCCCAACACAAAGCCGTGTGTGTGTGTGTGTGTGTGTGTGTGTGTGTGTGTGTGTGTGTGTGAGGGAGAGTTGGGTGTCGCAGTCCCGTCTGGCAGGACCGTGTGTTGTTGTGGAATGCTTGTCCTATATGCCCGGACAAGTGACGAACAAATTCACATGGACTAAAGGAATCCGGTGGAGAAAAAGGGATGTCCAGCCACTCTCTAAGTGACAGGGTGCTAGGGCTTGCGTGGCCGCTTTCTCAGAGAGAGAGAGAGAGAGAGAGAGAGAGCTGGAGGGAGTGAGGGCAAGAGAGGGCCAGGGAGAGGGTAAGAGAGTGAGACAGAGGGCCAGCCTGTGTGGCCACTCTCTCAGAGAGAGAGAGAAGGCCTGGACCCCTCGCCTGGACAGGCTTTTATTGACACTCCAGGTACATTACATCCAGGATGGTCCTCCTTTACCATGCACAGGTTCGCTTTAAGTGGTTACCATAACAAATGAAAGAATGTTGCTAATCATTTCAAAGATAAAGGTCATTTGCAAATGTAAAGGGAAAAGAGGTTGAACTGGTTACACCCAAACTTGAGAGGTTTAGCATAGATTTTAGGAAGTTCCTTTAAAGATATGCAGTAAACATTTGTTTCCTCAATTCAGGGTGAGGGAGTTTTTAGCAAAAGCAAGTCTCAAAGTGGCCTAGGTACAATGCAAGCCTGATTCCCCACGGGAGACCTAGTCACGGATGTTCTCTGCATGTCACGCGTGTCTGTCTGCATTCAAAACCAGAGCTGAGCCACTAGATCACATCACGCATGGATAGGTTCCCTGTAGTTGGGGACAGGCAATTTTACTTCATTGGACAGAAGATGGGAGTCCCTGTGCTACCTCCCGAGCAGGGAAGAGGCCTAATCAGAGCTTCAGTTTATGTTTTCAGTTCAGGCCACAGCTGTGTGCAAGTGGCGGGAACCAGACCACATGGTTCGACCAAACAGGGTTTTTCTTTTTTTCCCTATCATTTGGAGCAATTTATTTTATTTTATTTTTTTTAAATATATTTTATTGATTATGCTATTACAGTTGTCCCATCTCCTCCCCCCACTCCCTGCCCTGCACACCCCTTCCCCCCACACTTCCCCTCCTTAGTTCATGTCCATGGGTCATATATATGAGTTCTTTGGCTTCTACATTTCCTATACTATTCTTAACCTCCCCCTGTCTATCTTCTACCTACCATTTATGCTTCTTATTCCCTGTACCTTTCCCCCCCTCTCTCCCCACCCACTCCCCTGCTGATAACCCTCCATGTGATCTCCATTTCTGTGATTCTATTCCTGCTCTAGTTGTTTGCTTAGTTTGTTTTTGTTTCTGTTTTAGGTTCAGTTATTAATAACTGTGGGTTTGTTGTCATTTTACTGTTCATAGTTTTGATCTTCTTTTTCTTAGATAAGTCCCTTTAACATTTCATATAATAAGGGCTTGGTGATGATGAACTCCTTGAACTTGACCTTATCTGG